>PVJD01003363.1:0-165641 GCA_004026545.1 Mormoops blainvillei
CATTTTACTTGTTTATCTTATTTACTGTCTGCCTCCCCCGCCAGAATGAAAACTCCGTAAGTTTCTGTTCTTTTTTCTATTCTTTTACTGCTATATGACCAGTGTCTTTTTTATTTTTATTTTTTTAACTCTCACATGAGGACATTTTCATTTACTTTTTCAGAGAGAGAAGGGGGCGGGAGGGAGAGAGAGAGAGGGAGAGAAAGGGGGAGAGGAATGGAGAGAGAAAGACATCGATGCAAGAGAAGCATCGATTGGTTGCCTTCGCATGCACCCAGACCGGGGATCCGAGCCTGAACTGGGTTCAACCTAGGCATGTGCTCTGACCGGGAATTGAACCTGCAACCGTTTGGTTACAGGCCCATACTCCAAACACTGAACCGTAACAGCCAGGGCTGTATGCCCAGTATATTGAATAGTTTTGGGAACTCTATAAATGTTTGCTGAATGAATGAATAATTGCATGAGTAATGTATGCTGGATGAATGGTACATAGTGGGCACTCCATACACTTTTGTTGTAATGAGATATACATAAAATGTACCATTTTAACCACTTTTAAGTGTACAGTTCAGTGGCATTAAATATGTTGACATTGTTGTGCAACCCTCACCCCCATTTACTCTGTACTTTTCCGAAACGAAAGCATCAAGTGTAAGTGAGTAACTGAATGAATGTAAAGTAGGTTTACAATGTAGGTTCTCTTGAGTTGGAGCCCAGTGTCCTTTGCACTGCACTGTGCTATGGAGGAGGGGGCGGGCAAGATGATGAGTCTGAGTACCATCTCAGGATGCCTGGTGGCTACAGCAAAGATGCTCAGAAATGTGACACGTGTTTTGTGTGGTTTCTGTTGTAAGTGATGAGGATCCCACCCTATGTTTCCTTCTCCCTGCCATGCATACCTAGGTCCCTTGCTACCGCACCTGAAGATGTGACTCTGTGATGTCTCTAACCCATGGGATGATGTGAAAGGGAGGAGCTTCTCCTTTAAATCTTTGTCACTAGGTGTACATCAGGAGAGGACCCTGTCTGCCTCCCTTGGTGCCCCTTGAGAGATTATTCCATTGATGGCAGGGCACTGTTGATTTTTAACTGTAAAATAAACACAGACTGTTCAGTGCAGGTCAAAAATCATTGGCTATGAAGTTTTCCGAGAGGAGTGGGAGTAGGGTTGTTTCAAGGCCTTTATAGATTTTCCTCATGAGCTTGCTGAATTCTATGGAAATCTGCATTTCTGTGCACTTCACTATTTCAGACCTTCCCTGCTGAAACCCACGTGGCGGTTCCCACCGTTCTCCCTCACGTGTCCTGCTCTGGACTCCTCGGTGACACCGCAGTGGTGTTTTTCCTTTATGACCCCGCTGCAGTATTGAGACAGAAGCACACGGCAGGCACTCTTAAGTGTTTGGGGCCTTCTCTACTGAATCCCCAGCACTGGCCATGCCCTCGTGGTGCGCCAGGTGCTCTGGGTGTTCGGAGGGGACTTGAGCATAGGCTGGGCCCTAGAGGAGCCCAGTGGAGCGCTGCTGCAGGTATGGCTCTCCTACCTGGCTGCTTCACGCTGCTATGAGTGACAGCCTGCCCTGTGCACAGAAAGTTGTGGGGGCTCCAAGGACAGAGACACTTGCTGTGTAGGGCGGGGTGCAGGTAAAGGTCGGGGAGACTTCACCAAGGCTAGAGGTCTGTTGGTATGGCAGAGGAGGGAACAGTGAGGCAGAAAAGTCAGGGTACAGGGTGGGATTGTGGTTGGGTCAGCTTCCTGTCCGGTCTTGTCAGTGATAGACAGGAGCTGGATTTAATACGGATTATGTCCATCACTGTGTCAGCTCTAATGTTTGCTGTTTGATTTCCTTCCTGCCTTCGCTGGAGCTATTAGGGCCCGTCAGGCAACTCCTGGACTTTCACACGTGTGGCTGCGGTGCAGAACCTTGCAGGGTCAAGGGTCAGTCGTCAGTTTTCTGGTAGAGACAATATTCAGTGTTCCCTAAACATTTAGAACTACTCAGCCCAGGAGAAATATAGCAGTGCCCATTAGGTCAGTAAATAGTACTTCATGAGACTAAGGACACACCAATTGTTTAATCTGTTTTGATAGATATTTTTACTAGTTACATCCATTAAAAAAATTCACTAGTCTGTTCTCTTTATCTTCAAGTGTACCAGACACTTGTTGTAGTTAATGTGATAAGACTTGGTGTTAGATTGTTAGTTGCAGTATTGATAATGCTCGTATCCCACAGAGTGTACACTGTTGCCTTCTGATCAGCAGAAATCATTAAGAAAGCCTTTGGATGTCTTGTTGAAAGGGGAAAAATATCCCTTAACTGGTCAAGATTTTTCTGTTCTTAAAACAGAAAAATTAAGCTTACAAATGTTAAACAGATGAAAAAATTATTACAATTGTTTTTCCCAAAGCTATCTGTCCCATCAGGTTTTAGTTGGGAGGAAATTTTTGTCTCATGGGCATCTTTTTTTTTCAACCATTGACACTTGTCAAAGCTGATGGTCCTTGTCCCATCTTTGCTCTTTTTGTTCTCCTGGACGTCTTGGTTTCAGACCAGATACGCGGCCCATGGAGGGACGGGCTGCTGCCTTTCAGCTGGGAAATGTTGATGTTTGTTTCCATCACAGTGGAACATGAAGAAGTGGAAGATGCCACTGACATTGGTTACATTACAAAAATAATAACAGGCTGGGAAAGTTTGACTTGTAGGTCAGTCAGTTGCTTTCATAGAACAAACTAGAGACCAATGATGAAATTTTCTGGTGAGCGTATCTTATCAAGTTTTAAGGGATTTAAATAAAACTTGGTCTGTGGATGTGATGATTCTCAGTGAAATCTTCAGTGTGCAGAAATACTAAAACCCGTTGTATTTGGAGAATCGTTGTCATCTGTAATGATTTCCTGTAAGAACATAAGACTCTCCACCCTCCATCAGACTAATGGTTTTTCCAGTCCAGCATTCTGATGCTGATAGTGGACTTAGAGAGTCACTGTGGGAGGACCTGGTGACCCTTCTTGTCATCACCTTAAAAATTTGGGGGTGTGGTTCAAATATGCACAATTTCCTTTAATAAACTCTTATGGAGCCATTATTCATATTTTTCTTGAATTTGTCTAAATTGCTCTTGCAGCAGTTTTTATTTTTGGCCTTTGCCATCTGGTGGAACATGGCAGCCAGTCTGAGCGGCAGCCAATCAGAATTTAATCGTGTCACTAACAAAAAATTATGGTCCTTTTCCATTCTGTTTGCACACATATTCATTTGCTTCACTCAGTAAAATTGATAAATGCCTACACTGTTGACCTGTGTGTTTATTTTAGACCATGTTACTGTGAACCTTGTCCCCAGTATAGTTCATAATATTTTCTCCCCTTTGTTTGCTGCAGGGGTTCCGAGTGCTGTAGACCCTCTGCTTGGTAACTCCTGTCTTAGAACAGTGAGAGGTGGCGTCAGAAAGTCCTGGGTTTAGTTTCTGGCCCCACGCTTTTCTGGCTCTGTGGTCTGAGTGCTTCACCAAGTCTCCCTAAGGCCCAGCTGCCGCCCCTGTGAGGTGGCCGTGATGTGCGCCTTCTCCCTGTGAATTGCACTCACTTAGACTTTCTTAGTTGCAATTGATAGAAGCGCAATTGACTTACGCAGAACAGGAGAGTTGTAACTCGTGTAGCTGGGAAGCCAGAGGTGCAGCTGACTTCAGGTGCCACTAGATTCCAGTTCCAACAGTGCCAGTGAGGGGCTCTCTCCTTATGTCAGCAGTGCTTGTCTCTGCTTGACCTTCTCCTCGATGTGATGTCAGGATAGCCACTGGCAGCTCCAAATTCATGTCTTACCAACTCAGTCACCCAGCCAAAAGAGATAACGTTTCCAGTAGAAAAATTAGAGAAGCCCCTCCCATGGCGGTCTCTGAGTACCTGACTTGGAGCACCGTCTTGGTTTCACCATGGCCGGGGAATAGAATTTTCTGGGCCTGCAGTGGCCAGAGGAAAGTGTTCCCCATAGAGAAGGATGGTCTCGCCAAGAGAGCGTGAGGGTGTCCACAACAGTGTGGGGTAACAAGAGGGGTTCGCCCGGTGGTGAGAGGACTGAGGCAATGTAGGCAGAGAACCTCACGTAGTATCTGTCTGTGGACAGAGTTCCTGGTAGATGGAATCCATTCTCTCTTATTTTATTACCTAGGCAATGCAACTTCTTTATATTTGTTCTAAAACCACTTCTCTAACCTGTTAAGGTAATTCTACCTTTAAAAAAATGGTTATTGATTATAGAGAGAGAGGAAGGGAAAGAGAGAGAAAAAAATATCAATGTGAGAAACCTTGATTGGTTGCCTCCCATATGTACCCTGACTGGGGACTGAACCTGCAACCTAGGTATGTGCCCTGACCGGGAATTGAATCCCCAACCACTTTGGTGTATGGCATAACACTCTAACCAACTGAGCCACACCAGCCAGGGCTAGGTGACTCTACCTTTAATATGTTATTTATTTATTTTAAAAATATTTTATTTGTTTATGCTATTACAGTTGTCCCATTTTTTTCCCCTTTTGCCCCCAGCCCACCCAGCCCACCCCCGACTTCCATAGTCAGTCTCCACACCTTTGTCCATGTCCATGTCCATGTCCTTTGGACATGTTATATATGTTCTTTGACTAATCCTCTCACTTTCTTTCAGTCAGTCCCCACTTCCCCCCTCCCTTCTTATAGCTATCCATCTATTTCATGAATCTACGCTTGGAAAACTATAGAACACTTAAGGAAGAAATTGAGGAAGATACAAATAAGTGGAAGCATATACCATGTTCATAGACTGGAAGAATTAACATCATTAAAGTATCCATACTACCTTTAATATCTGTATAAACTTTTAATTTTACCCTTAACCTTGAAATGTTTTGAAAAGAAGTTTTTTAAGGGGGGGTCAGGGCAGGGGGAAATTTCAATTAATCTTCTTTTGTTATTCAGGCAAAAATTACTCATGGAGAATCCACCATATATGAGATACTCTGAAGTTCTGGGGGGACAGAAGGGAACAAGGAAAAGTCCCTTTCTCTGGGTGTCTAGTTGGTGTAGGATAACTGTGTAGATACTGTGGTACAAGGAAGAATATGGGAAAGTGCTGGCATGGAAGGGGGGAGCCACAGGGAGTACAGACTAGAGCAGGAGCCCATCCGGTTGGGAGAACTCGGGAGGGGCTGATGGGGAGGTGGCACCTGAGCTGAGCCTTGAAGGCAGGATGTGGGTTATAGGCATAAGATGTAGTGGGCACAATGGGGTGGCAGGAAGGGGTTCACTTTATTCAAGGCCCTGTGTGTGGCACTGGGCAAAGACAAATAACAGTTCCATGCTGTAGTAGAGGAAGAACATCACAAAGAGTTGCAGGTTCCCAGACGGAAGCCTGTATAGGGCCCGGTGAGGGCATGGCGGAGGGAACCGCCGGCCCCCATTCCTGATGGCGAAGGGTATGAACCTGGGCCTAGAGATGGGATAGTGAAAGTGGCTCTGTGATATGATGAGCAGTTTTGCGTTTCTGGGGCATGACCTTCACCAGAAGGAGAGAAGGTAGAGCCAGTCAGTAGAAGACCTTGAATGCCCATTCAGAAGTTTGGCTGCGATTGTTGAAACACTAGTTCTCCAAGGTAGGAGTTGTGGGCGTGTGACCTCTGCAGCTGCACAGGGCCCTGTGCTTGGCCTATTACTCTGCTACGGTCACCGTGAGATTCTTAGTCCTTCTTAAACAAGGGCCCTGCAGTCACAGAGCCTGTGAGGTTCGTGACAGGACATCAGTCTGAGCTGTGCTATAGGACACAGCCAGTTGGAGTGAGGAAGAGAGCGAGAGTAGAGGTGGGAAGGAGCTAGAAAGCTGTCTGCATAGTCCTGAGGAGAGACGAAGGACCTAGGTGAGCATGTGTGCAGAGGGTGGGGAGGGGCCGGGCCCGGTGGCAGCCTGGGTGCGAAGGGCTGGGGGAGGGAGGAGCAGAGTGGGCCTCAGCTGTGGATGCAGGGACTGCTGCTCGGTGCTGTCCTCTGAGCCAGGGGACTTCCAGTAGATAAGGCTGGTTTTCCAAAGTGAGGTTTAGAAGACTGTCTTAATATTTTTACTCTCAATAGTAAGTGAAAGCTGACATTGGCAGGCTCATTCAGTGAATGTAACATAACCAGAAAAGACATTCTGAGGCATTCTGGAATCAAACAGATGGACTAAGCAATCATGTTAAAAACAGTAAATCACAACTTGAACTTCAGTTAATCACAATCACATTTCTCTCTTATTTAATTTTGAAACATCTTCCTAAGTAGTTTCCTATTTTGGTTTCTTTTACTTAAGAGACCTTGTTATTATAAAGCACCCTACTTAAAGATGCCGTCTCCGTGCCACGTAGGCCAGAAAACCCTTATTTAGGAAATGGTATTCTTTCTGAGCTTTCGGAAGTGGTGGCTTTGTCTCTTGCAAAGATTCATGAGGGAATTATTTCTCCTTGTTCAGTTAACATAGAAGTTAACACAACTGTGTATTTACTTACTGATTTTCAAAAACACTCTTCATGTAAATAAAGGGGGCCCTGAACTTAGGCTCCTGACCAGCTGGTGATGGGTCAATGCCAGGAAGCAGGCTTTCGCAGTGGGGTGGGAAGGGCATGCTGTATTAATATTGTGCTTTGCTTCCTGTCTGGCACAGACATAGTCAAAGCACTTTTTTTCGCAAGGACACAAGGTCACGGAGGTGCTGTCCAGGTCCCAGATGCTGTGCTGGGGCATCTTGAGGTGGAGAAAGCAGCTCAGGGACAGAAGAAACCAAGGTGAGGTTCATGAAAAGAATAAAGGGCTTCACTGCAGTCATGTAGGCAGGTTGGTATACATTTTCACATGTTGATCAAAATCGGGTTCCAGGTAGGCACCAAGGGCACTGCAGTTCTTCCCGCCCTCGTGGTGTCACCCTACACCTGGTCATCCGACGTGGCCTTCTCTGACTTGTGCAATTTTTTAATGCAGGGAGTAATTTGGTACCATTCGGATTTGTCATGCTCTAAAAATGGAGATTATTCCTGCTTCTTCTTAAGGGGGCTGTGGAGGAGTACCTGGATGGAGGATACCATCATAAATGGGAGCCCGTACGGTTAGGTGAGAAATGAAGAGTTCTCCGGTTTCACTCTTTTGCTCTCAGCCACTATGAGGCGCTTGATCTCATCTCCGTACGCCTGTGCCGCTGCGCTGGCGGGGTACCGGCGCGGGTGCCTGAATGCCGAGTACTGCTCTGGCGGTGCTCAGCACCGGTTTGGAGCAGCTGGTGAGGCCTGGAGCAGGGGTAGAGAAAGTGCTTGTAGATGCACTTGGCCAGTTCCTTGTTGTCTCCCGCCACACAAAGTGTCTTGTTCTGCACACAGTAGGCACTTGCATTTGAATAAATCCTGTCTGAAGAAAGAGATAGTCACCATCTGTAGAGTGTGAATTGTGACCTCTCGGTGCAGGGAGAGCTTCGTGCTATAACATCCTCATAATGTCAGTTGGTCCCCTTGGGCGCCAAGAGCTGTGAAGGCAGAGACCATTTCTAGTTTGCTCAACATTTATTCACCAGCGCCTAATGCAGGGCTTGGCACTTAGCAGCTACTTAATAAACATTCGAGTGAGTGAATAAAGGAATGGGATACACCTGTCTTTCTTACACTATAGAAGTTCATTTCTAAGAGTCGTGTGTCTCTCCAAGTTCCTTTAGTTCTCAAGATCTTTTCTTACTCTCACCTTTTTCTCTTCCTCCTCCTCCAGTACTCAGCGCAGTGATTGACATGCAGCAGGTAGCAGTCACTTGGTATTCAGGAAATGAAGTAAGTGGCAGTAAATGAAGGAAAGTGCACTGACGAGGAGTTAGAAGGTCTGGATTCAAGTCCAGGTTTGGCCGCTAGTGAGTCTCGAGGCCTCGGTTAAGCAGGCTGGGTATCGGCTTGGGCCTGGCAGAATTCTGCGTTGTAAAATGGGGCTTCCGGCCGCTTCTCTGCTTATGCAGCTCAGAAGAAGAAAGAAGGGATGTGAAGTGCTGGGAAAAGTCATGTCTTGTACCGTGTGAGCACTTGTTCTTTTTACCAAAACACGATGGAATCCCCTTATACAGGAGGTATGGCTAATGTGCATGTACCTCCTTCCCATCTGCTCCGAGAACTGGTGGCTTTGTTTTATATAAATAAGTAGAGAAATAGATACACTGTCAGTGAGAAAATTTGAAAGTCACAGTAAAGTGTAAATATGAAAACAATAATTACCCATAAGAGGTAGCTGAGAGATAATCATTATTAACCTTGCGGAGTATTTTTAGAACCTTTTCTAGGCAGGTGCGTGTGCACACACACGATATAACTTTAGTCATCTCACAGTTATTTTTGTATCATTTTCTGCAGTAAATGACTGTTAGTCAGCTTGGGCTGCTATGACAAATACTACAGCCAGGATAGCTTAAACAACATTTGTTTCTCAAGGTTCTGGAGGCTAAGGTCAAGGTGCCAGCAGATTTAATGTCTGGTGAGGCCACACCTCGTGGTTTGTAAATGGAGGACGCCTTGTATTCTTAAATGGAGGTGAGATCACTTCTCTGTCCATTCTTATGTGAGCACTAATCCCATTCATGGGAGCTCCACCCTCATGACCTCCCAAAGGTCCACCTCCAAATACCATCACATTAGGAATTAAAAGTTTCAACATGCAAATTTCTGGACCACACTGTCACTCCAGAGCAATAGCTGATTGTAGGAGAAGAAAGAGCCTTGTCTTACTTTCTTCTGCACCTTGCCCAAACCCAGCCTGGTATGATACACGGCAGATATTTGCTGAATACCTGGTAGATTTCTAGAACTTCAGGGCTGGAAAGACTCTGATTTAACACAGGGAGGAAAACAGGCCCAGGGCCCAGTGATAGCAGCGCTGACCGTCACTGCTCCAAACCGTACCTGCTGCTTCCACTGCCTGCTAATGAGTTCAAGTTGCAGGTGCCAGGAGGCCCTTTGGTTGGCACTTTTAGCAGGTAGACCGGTGCTTGGTTAATTTTGCCTGCGTCTCCAGGTTTGTGGATGCTGCTCAGTGTCAGGATACCGTCTGGATATCTTGAAGCAGCTGTCTCTCGTGGAGCTTTCGGACTGTTCTCACACCATTATGCTGATTTCAGTATCAGCCAACATCTGGGGGCTCCCGCTGGTTATCATCAATTGTATTGTATATAGACTTTACGCGCTTGATTTAACATTCGAGTCTTGGTGGGAATATATTCGCCACTCTTTTTCATTTGAATATCCTAACATTTCTCTTTGCTTGCTTTGCCTTTCAAGTGCAGTAGAAAGGGGCCCACCTTTCTGTAGGTGGTCCTTCCTTCTCTCTTAAGTATGTAACTCTGCCCCCTCCCTCCCTGTGGCTGTCTTATGAGCAATCTTTCATTTACCAGCAAACATTTCACATTTAAGGGCAGCTGTGGGGCTGTTCTGTGGAAGATTCAGCATCTGTGAACCTCCTGTCTTTAATAATCTGAGTCTGAAGAGAGGTGACATGTGTACAGGAAAATTATAGCTCAATTTATAAAGTGGCTGGGGACCCAAGAAGGGGCAGAGAAAGTGGTCTGGATACTCAGTGGCAGAGGGTCCCTCCTCATGGTTACCGGGGGCAGGGAGACTGGTAGGCAAGGCTTTTAAAGCAGACTAACTTGGAAAGGATGGTGAGGGTTTGAACATTTGGAGGCTTCAGGGTAAGGCCTTCCAGGCAGAGAAGAGAGTATGAGATGAGAAGGATCAGGGGTGACTCCCTAAGTGGGCCAGCCAAGAAGGAATTCCAGGAATCCTGGGGTCTGGGATTCAAGAGTGGCAAGTTGTCTTCCCTGCGATGACCGTGACCCGAGGCACACCTCACCTCTCCTCTACCTGCCTCCTGCTCTAGAGCTGTTGGTACAAATGGCCCGGTGAGTTGGTGCAGCTAACTTTCCTCTGGGATGGCGCCCCTGACCAGGGGTCCATGGACTGCTTAGGAACCTTCCAGTGGGTTTCAGGCGATCTGGGGACTGCCAGAAATTATGTGCATCACTTTGTATCTGTGTGCACTTCTTTCCCTCCAATTTTTGGAGGTCCCTGTTACCCTTGAAAGTATATGCACCTTATAGTCTAGGAGGAAGAAGGTTGGCATGTGGATTAATTTTAACAACTTATTTTAAAAACTCTCAAATTGTGAAGCTTACTGGGGAAAGCTTCGTTCAGTTTGAAAGCCTTCACTGTCCTCAGGCACAGTTCACCGATTTCCTGTGAAAGCCGTGCTCATGACCAGGACTGTGTCTTGTTCCTTTTTCTGTCCCCCGCCACCCTTCCCAGAACTTGTCCTTGGACATGTGGTTATTTGTAATGTTTTTTTCAGGTAATGAATAGCTTTGATGTGGATATCAGTCCACTTGCATGCTGACCTGTGATAGAGTGGATGTTGTAGACCAGTTGGCCACCTCTAGGATGCTGAGGCTCGCCCTGTGGGGAGCAGACCTTTCCAGTGCCAGTCTCCCTGCAGGTCCCTCCTGACTCAGCACAGAGACAGGCCTGGGCACGTCCTGCCGGCAGGCTGTGGGCCGGGGCTGTCTGCCAAGCGCTCGCCAAATGCAGTCTGAACCATCTTCTCTCAAAAGGGCTGTTATGCCCCATGATCCCCGGGCGTAAAGCTGGACCCAAATGTGCCTCTCTGTTACAGGTGTGTGTGGTGGGGATGCTTGGGAACCTCATCTCGCCCTCCTTGACTTGAGAATGATGCCAGCAGCAACCCAAACTCATCTTAGGCATTAGAAGGGCTCCTGTGGCTGTGCAGCCACCAGTTGGAGCTCTCCTCACCAGCTTCCGCATGCTGGCTCTGCGCCACTTCTAATCAGGACCTCTGCCAAGTGGACGCGAGGTGCCCAGCATAGGGTGGGGCCACTGGCAGCTACCTTGGCATTCTGTTAAGTAGGTGTGTATGCAAGTTGTGACCCATCCGGGATCTGCAAGGGGTATAAGTGGCAGGGTCATTTGGTTCCCGTTTGACTTAGAGTGCTTCGGGGCTCAGTGGGTGAGATCAGGGGAGAAGAGTGCTCTTCAGAGTTTTTGAGTCATTTTTTTTTTTCCTTTTTAGAAAAGCACAAGAAGACCATTTGGTTTCCACTGTTAAGGGCTTTGGCCTTGCTTAGAAAGAAAGCAGTTGTGACGTGTGGTATTTTAGGGTGACAAGGCAAGTCAGACAAGTCCTAACCCAGGTAGGATTAGGAACCCGGTACACCCTCCCATGCAACCTCTCCTCTATCTCACTCTCATTCATTCAACAGCTCACTGCTCTCTCATGTGCCAAGAGGACGATGGTGAACAAATACACACAGATCCTACTTTCAGAGTTTTCTGTATTGCAAGGTAGCTCCTAAGTGTCCTAAGAAATTTTGAGATGTACAAGGTCTATATGGAAAAAGTCCAGCCAATATAAAGAGAATGATTTGCCTGACATTGATGTAAACCTGGCAGCCAAGGAGAGTGGCCTGGAATGCACATGCATTAGCAATGGCGACTTCACTGTACTAGTCAGTGGGGGTGGAAGACACCGTTGAGTGAGCATGTGTACTGTGTGGCTGATGCATTCAAAATGACTGAGTAGAGCAATGAATCTGCATCAAATTTTTTTGATTTAATCATTATTGTGCATATTTTTTCCATTACCATTTAGTTCCTTTATATCCATTTCTCCCCAGTAGTAACCACACTGTTATCCATGTCCAGGAGTCCTTTTTCCTTTTTGCTCAATCCCTCCAACCCCTAACCACCCCACCAATAGCTGTCATCTGCTCTATGAGTCTGTCCCCATTTTCCTTGTTAGTTCCGTTTGTTCATTAGATTCCACATATGAGTGAAATCAAATGATATCTTTCTGACTAGCTTATTTAACTTAGCATAATGTTTTGCAGGTCCATCCATACTGTAGCAAAGGGTAAAATTTTCTTACTTTCTTCTTTTTTTATGCCCAAGTAGTATTCCATTGTGTAAATGTCCCATAGTTGTTCTATCCACTCATCTACTAATGGACACTTGGGCTGCTTCTGTGTCTTGGTGATTGTAAATAACCCTAGCGAATATGTTATCCCATTCTATGGGTTGTCTTTTTATTTTGTTGATTTCCTTTGCTGCACAAAAACTTTCTAGTTTGATTTAGTCCCATTTGTTTATTTTTTTTCTTTTGTTTTTCTTGCCTGGGGAGATATATCTGATAAAATATTGCTATGAGCAATGTCCAAGATTTTGTTGCCTATGTTTTCTTCTACAATTTTTATGGCTTTGGGTCTAACATTTAAATCTTTAATCCATTTTGAATATATTCTTGTGTGTGGTGTAAAAAGGTGGTCTAGTTTCATTTTTCTGCACATATCTGTCCAATTTTCCCAGCACCATTTATTGAATAAGCTATCTTTAGCCCATTGTATGTGCTTGCTTCCTCTGTCAAATATTAATTCATTATAAAGGTGTAGGTTTATTTCTGGGCTGTCTCTTCTGTTCCATTGATCTACATGTCAGTTTTTATGCCAGTACCATGCTGTTCTGATTACTGTAGCCTTATAGTATAGTTTGATATTAGGTGGCATGATTCCTCCAACCTTGTTCTTCTTTCTCAGGATTGCTGTTGCTGTGCAGGGCCTTTTGTGGTTCCATATAAATTTTTGAAAATTTGTTGTAGTTCTGTGAAAAATGTCATTGGAATCTTGGTAGGAATTGCATTGAATCTATAGATTGCTTTGGATAATGTGGACATTTTAATGTTAATTCTTCCTACACATGAGGTATATGCTTCCACTTTTTTGTATCCTTTTAAATTTCTTCCCTCAGTGTGTTTTAATTTTCTGAGTATAGGTCTTTTACATCCTTGGCCAGGTTTATTCCTAGGTATCTTATTCTTTTTGTAGCAGTTGTGAGTGGGATTGTTTTCTCAATTTCCCTTTCTGTTAGTCCATTATTGGCATATAAAAATGCAACTGATTTCTGGATATTAATTTTGTATCCTGATACTTTGCTGAATTCATTGATCAGTTCTAGTAGTTTCTTGGTGGAATCTTTGGGATTCTCTTTGTACATTATCATGTTATGTACAAATAATGACAGCTTTACTTCTTCCTTTCCAATCTGGATGCCTTTTATTTCTTCTTGTCAGATTGCTGTGGCTAGGACTTCCAGTACTATGTTGAATAAGAGAGGGAAAAGCATCCCTGTCTTGTTCCCCATCTTAAGGGAATAAGAGGCTTGTAGTTTTTACCCACTGTGTATGATGCTGGCAGTGGGTTTGTCATATTTGGCCTTTATTGTGTTTAGGTATCTTTCCTCTATTCCCACTTTGTTAAGAGTTTTTAATCATAAATAGGTGCTGGATTTTATCAAATGCTTTTTGCACCTATTGGTATCATCATGTGGTTTTTATCCTTCATTTTATTTATGTGATAAATCATATTTATTGATTTGTGAATATTGTACCAACCTTGCATTCGCAGAATAAATCCCACTTGGTCATTTGTATGATCTTTTTGATGCATTGCTGTATTCAGTTGCTAATATTTTGTTGAGGATTTTAGCATCTATGTTGATCAGGGATATTGGCCTATAATTTTCATTCTTTGCAGTGTCTTTATCTGACTTTGGAATTAGGATAATGCTGGCCTTGTAAAATGAACTTGGGAGGCTTCCCTCCTCTTGAATTTTATGAAATAGTTTGAGAAGGAGAGGTATTAGTTCTTCCTGGAATGTTTGATAAAGTTCACCTGTGAAGCCATCCAATTCAGGGCTATTGTTTGGTGTTTTTTGATTACTGCTTCAATTTCATTAAGTGTAATCTGTCTATTCAGATTCTATGATTCTTCATGATTTATTTTTTGAAGACTCTATGTTTCTAAGAATTCATCCATTTTGTCCAGGTTGTCCAGTTTGTTGGCATATAATTGTTCATAATATTTTCTTACAATTCTTGGTATTTGTTTGGTGTCAGGTGTTATTTTTCCTCTTTCATTTCTGATTTTTTTGAGGTCCTTTCTCTTTTTTTCTTGATGAGTCTGGTTAAAGATTTGTCAATTGTCTTTATCTTTTCAAAGAATCAGCTCTTGGACTCATGATCTTTTGTATCATTTTTTTAAAGACACTATTTCATCTATTTCTGTTCTGATCTTTATTATTTCCTTCTCACGTTGGGCTTTGTTCTTTTTCACATTCCTTTAAGTGAGAAGTTAGATTGTTTACTTGAGCTTTTTCTTGTGTTTTGGGTATAGACCTGTAATGCTATAAATTTTCCTGTTAGGATTGCTTTCCCAATGTCCCACAGATTTTGGGTTGTTGTATCCTCATTTTCATTTGTTTCATGGTATCTTTCGATTTCTTCCTTGATCTTGTTGATCCATTTGTTGTTTAATAACATATTACTTAGCTTCCATGTTATTGCATGTTTTTCAGTGTTCTTGTGATTAATTTCTAGTTTCATGGCACTGTGGTCAGAGAAGATGCTTGGTATGATTTCAGTCTTCTTAAATTCATTGAGACTTTTTTTGTGTTCTAGCATGTGGTCCCTGCTTTGGAGTGAAATACTCTGAAGATATCAATTAAGTCCATTTGATGTAGTGTGTCGTTTAAGACCACTGTCTCCTTGCTGATTTTCTGTCTGGAAGATCATCCATTGAAGTCAATGGGGTGTTAAAATCCCTAGCTATGAGTGTATTTCTGTCAGGTCTCTCCCTTTATGTCCATCAATATATGTGAATTTGCTTCACATATTTAGGTGCTCCTATTTTGGGTGCATAAATGTTTATTAGTGTTATATCCTCTTATTGGATTGTTCCCTTATAATTATGTAGTGCCCTTCTTTGTTCCTTACTATAGTCTTGGTTTTAAAGTCTATTTTGTCAGGTATCAGTACTGCTACTCCAGCTTTTTTTTCTTTCCATTTGCATGAAATATCTTTTCCCATCCCTTTACTTTTAGTTTGTATGTATCTTTCAATATGAGATGAGTCTCTTGGAAACAGCATATGTATGGGTTTTGTTTTCTTATCCATTCAGCTACCCCATGTCTTTTGGTTGGAGCATTTAAGCCATTTACATTAAAGGTGATTATTGATAGATATGTATTTAGTGATATTTTATTATTAGACTATTTTCCTCTTTTTTTTCTTTTTTTCTTAAAGCAAGTCCTTTAACATTTGTTACAGTACTGGTTTGGTATTAACAAACTCCTTTAGTTTTTTCTTGTCTGAGAATCTCCTGTTCCTCCTTTGATCTTAAATGATAGCCTTGCTGGGTATAGTAGCCTTGGTTGTAGGTCCTTGTTTTGTATCACCTTGAATATTTCATACCACTCCATTCTGGCCTGAAATGTTTCTGCTGAGTAATCAGATGACAGCCTAATTAGTTCTCCCTTGTAATCGCCTGCTTTTCTCTTGTGGCTTTTAGGTTTCTCTCCTTGTCTTTAAGCCTTGTCATTTTAATTATGATGTGTCTCAGTGTAGGCCTCTTTGGAACCAACTTGTTTGGGACTCTCTGAACTTCCTGGTCTTGTGTGTTTTTTTTCCTTCCTCAGATTAGGGAAGATTTTGCTCATTATTTCTTCAGATACGTTCTCCATTCCTTCCTTGCCTTCTTCTCCTTCAGGTACTCCCATGATGTGTATGTTCTTATGCTTTATGCTGTCCAAAATGTTTCTTAAGCTCTCCTTATTTGCTTGAATTCTTTTATTTTTCTGCTCTGCCTGGGTGTTTTTTTCTACCTTGTTTTCCAAAACACTGATGTGATCTTCTGCTTCATCTAACCTACTGTTTATTCCTTCCAGTTTATTATTTATTTCAGACATTTTATTCTTTATTTCTGGCTGGTCCTTTTTTTAATGGTATCTATGTCTTTTTTCATGCTTTTAAGTATCCTATAATCATTACTCTAAACATTGTATCCGATTAATTGCTTGTCTCCATTTCATCTGGTTCTTCTTCTGGAGAATTCTTTTGTTCTTTCATTTGGGGTCTGTTTGTCTTCCCATTTTGGCTGCTGCTTTGTATTTTTCTGCCTTAGCTGTTAAACTAATCAGAGGTACAGCCTTAATCTGTAATCAGCAGCCCAGTTTAAGCACCACAGGGTGGGGCACAGTAATTCCTACTTCCTCTCAGGCTGATGCCACTGGGAGAGGAGTGTTCTGCCCTAGAAACATGGCTTCTGCAGTGTGGGGAATGACTCAGAAGAGGGGTCCTGGAAGCTGTTCCTTCAGTTCTCTCCTCAGAGCCACCAACCCCAGATTCTTCTCAAGTATCTCTAGTCCACTCTGCCTTCCCTCTACCATAGCCCAGGGTAAATGGCTACAAATGAAATTTTGTGTGTTGGTCCTTTAAGAGGCTTTCTGTGTCTCTAGCTGTCTCTGTCTGGAAGACTTAAACCCTGCTGCTTTTCACAGCTGGATGTTATCTGGTTTTCTTTCCCAGCTCTGTGCTGTAGATTGGAGAGTCCAGCTTGGGGTTTAGACCCCACAGTTCTCAGGGGGACCCCCCTGGCTGCTAAAATATTCCTCTGGAACTTCAGCTTCTACCCATGGGAGCCCAGACAGCCCTTTTAGGCCTCCTTCACGCTCTCTACCAGCCTTGTTGTGGTGAAGTGGTTTCCTCTGCCTGTCCTTGGTTGTAAGGCTTTTCTCCAGCTAGTGTGCAGTTGGTTTTTCAGGATGGTTGCTCTACAATTTAGTTGTCAGTCCAAGTTGGTCCTGGGAGGAGCTTAGTGTAGCTCCCACTTACTTCTCTGCCATCTCGGAACCATGTATTCTTCTTTGCTTAAAATCATGTTAGTGCATGCACAGAGGCTCTTGGCTCCCCCTCAGTGCTTGCTCCGGGCAGCTGCAGCGGTGCTCAGAGGCCCTGTGGCTCCATGCGGCAGAGGCAGTGCTGCAGGGGATGCAGAAGGTGGTTGTAGCCGGTCCAATGCAAGGCGGCTCTTTCCTGCATCAAATTTTGCATTAATCTTGAACATTCCTCTGCTGAAACTGTTCGGATGATTCAGAAGTCCGCAGCTATGGGCAACTGGTGATTGGCTGCTTCATTCCAACAATGTACCTGCTCATGCATCATGTCTCGTGCAGAGTTTTTTTTGCGAAACATCAAATCTCCCAGGTGACTCACCCCCCCTACAGCCCATATTTGGTGCCCCGCGACTTCTGGCTTTCCCCAAAACTAAAGTCACCTTTGAAAGGGAAGAGATTTCAGACCAATGATGAGATTCAGGGAAATACGATGGGGCAGCTGATGGCAATTGGGAGAACTGTGTGAGGTCCCAAGGTGCCTGCTTTCAAGGGGACTGAGGTGTCATCATCCTACGTTCAATGTTTCTTGTATCTTTTTCAGTAAATGTCTCTGTTTTTCATAGTACATGACTGGATGCCTTCTGGTGGGGGGTGGGGAAGTGGTTGGATTGATACTCTTGTTTCTTCAGAGATGCCCCTGTTTTCTTTCTTTTATCCCAGACCTGCAGAATCCTTACCATTTGTTTCCATTTTAAACATCTTCATGCATTTATAGTCCCTGCATTCTGTCCATTCACTCGTCCATCCCACACTACAGGACCAAGGACAGGAATACAGAGAGACGCCTCAGTCCAGCTCTCAGGGAGCTCACCTTTGAATGCTTTCTCGTTCAGACTGCACTGGGGTTTTGTTCCCCAGCATAACTGAAGGTCAAAGACAATCTCTTCTTGGGTGTTCTTGGAAGACTGCAAGGTTTGTTGGTCAGTGGATTATTGGAACTGTAGTCCTGGTGTATTTGATAAATGAAAGGCTTAAAAAGAGTGTGTGTCTGCAAAACGTGCCTGCCTTCTTGCTTGCCATATGGTGTACACTTCTCAATGATAGGCTCCTACTTCTGGTTTGGAAATTCAGACTGACAGGGGGGACTTGGGGAAAAATATGTCTCAATAAGCAGGGATCCCCAAAGTGTGTCTGTATTCAGGCTTTCCTGAGGAACGAAAAGCGTAATTCATGCCTTTTATTCATGCTTCTGCTTCTTTTTCTGTTTTTGAAAAGAAAGAGATGTGTCAGTGTAAACCACTCAATTCATTTTTAATGTGGGTCAGAGCTGCCATCATCACACACTTTTGTCTAATCACACTTGAGACTTCTGCCGAATTACTTTCTTCATAAATTAAATTTAATTAATAGAAACAGGGAAGCCTCTGGGGCAGCATTCCTCCCTTGCCTGTCATCGGAGGTGGGTTTCCACCTGGGGAACTAGGCTGTTGGGGTTTGAACATGGGCATCTCTCAACAGTGTATAGGACAAATTTGCCTCTTAGCATATGCAGCTGGCCCACTTGGTCCTAATGCCAGAAGAATTGTCATTGTCTTAAAAAAAGTCAGACTCTGGGTTGGGGCCAGGTTTGATCTTAAAGCAAGTTGACCTATTTTCATTCCAGCCTTATCAAAGCCTGCTTTGTGATTCTCCATCCCTCACATGTTTTTATTGGTGTCACATGAATTGGACACCTGATTCTAGCAAAAGGGAGAGTGAAGACCTTGTCTGGGGGAGCTTAGTTTCCCACTGGGTTGGGGGCTGAGTCTCAGCATAATGCCTCCCACTCCCCGGAGCCAGCCTCCTAATGTTCGTTCCCTGCCTGGGGGAGGGCCTCCTGGGAGAGGATGGCTACTGCCTTGTGCAAGCATGTGGGGCTTTACCTTTTCTAAAGTGTTTACTTCTTCCTGTTTGACCCTGACAACTGCCCCGAGAGGGAGGCCTGGCAGGCTGTGCCATCTTTACTCCACAGAAGAGGAATCTGAAGATCATATAGGCAGGTGGTGAGAGGCCTAGATGAAAACATTCGACACTGGCTCACCATGGGGACCTGTCAGCACTGACCTGGTGTCCCCTCTGTGGGAGCTCCCGCTTCTGTCTGGATCCTTTCTTCCTCATTTGGTTTTTTAAGTAGTTGCAGCTATGGTTTAGGAACAAAGTAACCTCCAAACTGGGTATGGGATCTTGTGTATGAGGCCAGCAAACTCACTCCTCTGGAAAACCTTGGAAAGCGAACTCCACTGAGCATCCTCTTCGTGTAGCAAGGGCTCCCTTTCTGGTGGACTGGGGACAGACCCATAGCAAGTGTGTTAGCCAGAGAAATTCATGCAGAGGAAAGAGAGAAGAGGATTTTCCCACTGGCTTTTCCCTTGTCTGTATTATGAGTTTTGCCCTCTTGGAAGATAAGACAGCTCCTTATCCCAACAGGCCATATCCTGCGTGTTTATAAGTGGACTTGTTGGATATCTTGGTTTTCTGGATCCCCCTAGGCAACGATTCCTTCCCTAGGTTTTGTGACACCCTGCAGTGTCTCCAATTAGAAGAATGGTATCATGAAAAATACCAAAGCAATTAACCCACTTCAGTTTCTTTTAAAGTCACTGCAGTCCATGAAAAATATATACAGGGACCAGAGACTGTTAGTATTATTTTAAAAAAACCCAATAACTGTAATAATAACCCTTTACATGGCAGAGAGCTTCAAAAATTAGAATCCTGAGTTAGGGAACCCTGGTGAAAGGGCGAGTTTTGGGAGGGAGGCCAGGGCCAGGGACTCAGTTTGGGCCATGCAGAGTTTGAGACACCTGTAAGATGTCCAAGTGGAGACATTGGTAGGAACTTAGATGCATGGGCTGGAGTTCTGGAGTGAGAACTAGGCTGGTGGTGCGAATTTTGGATCAGTTGACACAAAACGAGTCATTGAAACAGTGGGCATGCATTCGAGTTCTTCTGTCTTTAATATACTTCTCGAGAGGATGTTACACTCAAGGCCTGGACTAGGAACCAGAGCTTTGAGGGAGCTGTTGCTACATTTGGAGTTTAATAAAGGCTATTTAATTATTTAACATTTAATGATTTAAAAAAAATTTTTAAAGATTTTATTTATTTTTAGAAGAGGGAAAGGGGGAGAAAGAGGGAGAGAAACATCAATGTGTGGTTGCCTCTCGTGTACCCCCTACTGGGGGACCTGGCCCACACCCCAGGCATGTGATCTGACTTGGAATTGAACTGGCAACCTTTTGGTTCGCAGACCGGCACTCAATCCACTGAGCCACACCAGCCAGGGCAATTATTTAATATTTAATGATTTAATAAAGGCTATTTGTCAGGTCCCAGAAAAGCTACCTGTATTACAAAAGGAGAATTCAGTAGGTGAGTGGAACCAACAAATGAACTTAGTATTAGATATGAATGTTGTAATTTAATAACTAATGGTTGGCTGAAGGAATGCTGGTACATGGTCTCTGTGGTGACCCTGTGGCTGTATATGTTTCATCAAGTTGTATCACCTATGTGTACTGAACTAGATCCTTGCGGTAAGCTGCTCAGTTAGAAATAATTCTGAAGTACATTCATAGTGTTTTCAAATTTTGGGTTCATTCTTTGGATGAATATCCAGAGGTTGGCTGCTTTGGTCGTAGAGTATACACATTTTTATTACTCTGTATTGTTACCAAAGCAGCTGATCATTCCTGCTAATAAGAGCCCTGGACATGCTGGGGCAAGAGCTTCCTGGTCTCTATTCACCTGGAAAGGGTGGCCCTCCCTGGGCTCCCAAGGCCCCCTCTGTGGCACTGTGAAGACTCGGGGAGGAAGTGCTCGCTCACGGACTCACTTGGTGCCAGTGGAGCACCCTTTGTCGCCTTCTTCCTTGCCACGGGGAACCCGGACATGATTAGACCCAGTCCTGCCGGTAGCCTGGGGCTGCCAGCCTAAGAGCCGGGTGGCTGTTACACAGGTAACTGCAACTACGACGAACTCTGGTTTGAGTTCTGTGTGAGGTGGGGGAATTTAGAGCGGCGAGATGCTCCTTCTGCTTGGGGGTAAAGAGGGACTTCACAGAGGTTATGACAATAATTGAATTAATGGTGATGACTGACGGCTCTGTGTGCCTTGTTCACAGAGACCGTCTCTTTGGCAGAGTCAGGGAACTGTAGTGGAGAGGGGACACAGGTCAGCCAGCTGCCCAGGCTTCCCCGGGAGCAGGCGAGGCCCACATGAGGACTGGCACCACATGCCAAGCGCTCTTTCATACCTTCTAGTTTTTGAGGTATAAATTTTTAACCAGACATTTTCTAACCTTAATGTTATTTCATGCTTCTGAGAAATCATTCTAAAAATTGGAAATCTGAAGTTTCTTATGATTTATTGAGTTGACTCATCCATCCATATATAGTTAGATATATATAATATGCAGTGTGTATATCAAACTATAACAGATTCTGATCTCCTTTGTGAAAAAGATAAAGGTCTCTTCATTGTAGAACACAAGAGAAAAGGTATTGATTAGCATCTGTGATGTTCACATTTTTGGGAGAGCACCTTTAATTTCTTGGCCGCTCCATGTACATTTCCATTTTGCATGGTGCCACTGTAATTACTGAAGTTTCTGAATAGTGACAGATGTGTGATTCTTTACTTCTCAGATCTGTAGGGTTTTCCCTGATGCAGAAATCGGTGTCTTTTTTTTCAACTTAAACCTTTAATGAATTTTTTATCAAATGAACTCCATGTCTTGTATTTCATTATTAATGTTGTTTGTGGGGCTCTTCCTCATTAGCCTAATTTATAAACTAAGAGATTACTAAAAGGACTGATATTCAGAGACAGTGCTTGGGAGTTGGGGAGGGAACTTCTGCAAGGTGCGAACATGGGCATTTAAAAATGCTGTAGGAGAACAGGGCTGCTAGAGTGTGTGTCTCACCTGGGTGACAAATCGAGGGTGCGCATCCTGTAAGAATGAAATTGTCCTAAATATGTGACTGTTCCTGTAGCATTGTGGGTCGCATGCAGCACAGACAGAGCAGGACTGTGGGTGCAGAAGGGCTGAGCGACGGTCAAGGTTGGTCCCATCCTGGCTGGATCACTTTAGCCAAGCCGTCTTCCCCCATTCAGGGTCACTCTGGCCTGCCCACTGCCCAGATGGCCCACCTGGTTCACTGACGACCCTGACATTTAGCTTGTAATGATTGTCGCTACCTGTCTGGGTTAAATTATACATCCACCGCTGCGGCCTCTCATTTCAAGGCACTTCTCCTTCTCCCTTTAGTCACCACTCCCACTCTCAGACCTTGAACTTTGTAGTTGAGGGTCCCGTTCCAACTCCTTAGCCTCTACCTCAGCACCCCCTTCTCCCAGCTGGCCTGCTCAGGGGGCCTTGGGACCCCACTTCCTCCTCTGTAATTCTTGTGGACCTTTGCCTCCCTCTTTGTCTGCCCTAGATCCCAGACCTGTTAAATCACTGCCCTAAACTTTCTTCCCCTATGTCCTTTTCATTGTATCTTCCCAGGAAGTCCCCAGCTCTGGATGGATCCAGTCATGTCTTCTGCCCCTGGCTGCCTGGTCACTGCCCCCCGGACCCCCGGCCAGTTCATGACTGTTTGGCCTCACTTACCTTTTCTGTTCCTCTGAGTTGAGCTCCTTCCCACTTCAGAGCCTCTCTTCAGATTATGCTGTCTCCCTGGGGTGCTGTCTCCCCTCCATCTACCTCTTTGAGTCCAGACCTCATTTCCCTCCTGGGCAACCTTCTCTGACTGCCTAGTTGAGGTCAGGTTCTCTCCTCTCTGGTCTATTCTTCACTTGGGACTGCCATTGGTCACTCGTGTGCTTATCCATTCAATACCTGACCCAGATATCACAGGGCAGCGCTAACTTCAGAATTTCTCTTCCTTCATGCCCATGAAATGCCCCAGACACCTTTTTATTATGGCATCCAAAAGCCATCTCCCAGACTGTCTCTCATACTGAGAAGCAGCTCAGAAATCTTTTTAAAAAATACATTTTATTGATCATGCTGTTACAGTTGTCCCAATTTTCCCCCCTTTGCCCTCCTCCACCTGGTACCCTCATTCCTTCCAGCAGTCCCCTCTTAGTTCATGTCCATGGGTCATCCATATAATTTCTTTGGCTACTCTGTTTCCTATACTGTTCTTAACATCCCCCTGTCTATTTTGTACCTACTAATTTGTACTTCTTAATCTCTGTACTGTTTCCTCCATTCTCCCCCTTCTCCCTCCCAACTGATAATCTTCCAAATGATCTCCATATCTATGATTCTGTTTCTGTTCTGCTTGTTTGCTTGGTTTGTTTTTTAGATTCAATTGTTGATAGTTGTGAATTTATTGCCATTTTAATGTTCTTAGTTTTGATCTTCTTTTTCTTACATATCATATAGTAATGTCTTGGTGATGATGGACTGCTTTAGCTTTACCTTATCTGGGAAGCACTTTATCTGCTCTTCAATTCTTAATGATAGCTTTGCTGGCCAGAGTAATATATGTTGTAGGTCCCTGCATTTCATCACTTTGAGTACTTCCTGCCGGTCCCTTCTAGCTTGCAAAGCTGCTTTTGAGAAATCAGCTGACAGTCTTATGGGAGCTCCCCTGGAGGTAACTTTTTATTTTTCTGTTGCTCCTTTTAAGATTCTCTCTTTATCTTCAGCCTTTGGCATTGTACTTATGATGTGTCTTGGTGTGGTCCTCTTTGAGTCTGTCTTGTTTGGGACTCTCTGTGCTTCCTGGACTTGTATGTCTATTTTCTTCACCAAATTAGGGAAGTTTTCTTTCATTATTTTTTCAAATAAGTTTTCAGTTTCTTGCTCTTCCTTTTTGCCTTATGGCACCCCTATGATTCGGATGTTGGTACCTTTGAAGATGTCTCAGGGGCTTCTTAGCCTGTCCTTCTTTTTTTTTTGAATTCTTGTTTCTCCTTGCTATTCTGATTGAATGCTTTTTTTCTTCCCTGTGTTTCAAATCATCGATTCCATTCTCGGCTTCATCCCCTGTGGATTGTCTCCTTGTAGATTTTTCTTTATTTCACTTAATGTAACCTTCGTTTCTGCCTGGGTCTTTTTTATGTTGAAGTACCCAATGAGCTCCTTGAGGATCCTGATGACCAGTGTTTTGAACTCTGCATCTGATAGGTTGCTTATATCTCCATTTCATTTAGTTCATTTTCTGGAGTTTTGTTCTGTTCTTTCATTGGGGCCATATTTCTTTGCCTCCTCATTTTGGCAGCCTCTTTGTGTTTGTTTCTGTGTATTAGGTAGAGCTTCTTTGACTCTGCATGGCCTATTGTAGAAAAACACACCTGTAAATTGTGTGTGTGGGGGGGACTTAGGTAATCGTGTGTCACTGCTCTGTGGCCGTCTTTTGGGGAGGGCTCAGAGAAGAGAAGTTACTGCTGCTTGGCCCCTGGAGTTTTGCCTGAGATGAAGCTGTCTCCCGGCACTTGCCCTGATGCCAGTCACTTCAGTTTCTCTCTGTGTGCCCCTGGTGCCCTTCCAGCTGTTGTCCTGCTGCTGAATCCCAGAGGGAGTAGGTCTGCATAAGTCCTAAGTCCATTGTGTGCCCTTTAAGAGGAACGTCCTGTGAATCCTGCAGTTTCTTCTACTGCTCCAACCCCCCCTGAATTTTATAGCCAGAAGTTAGGGGGACTTATCTTCCTGGTGCTGGAACCCTGGGCTTGCTGGTCTGGGGCAGGGACTCCTCGCCTCCTGATTTTTATTCACCACATATGGATGTGGGACTGCCTGTTCCGCTTCTCTGTGCCACTCTGCTCTCTGTGTCTCCACCCCTCCTACCCGTCTGCATGAATGTGGCTTCTTTCAATCCTTGGTTGTTGGACTTCCATACAGCTTGATTTTCCCACGATGTTTCTGGGTGATATTTGTTTTGTAGTCCAGTTGTAGTTGGTGCTACAGTTGTGCGAAGAGGCAAGACGTGTTTACCTATACCTCCATCTTGACCAGAAGTGTCAGAAATCTGTTGTTAGCACTAGAGTCCTGATTTTTGGTTCCTAAAATCACTGTGGTCCTTATAGTTATAATCCCTGTTGTCTAGAGATGGGGTACAGAGTGATAGTGAAGGGCATGGGCTTTGGACTGAGTTGCTTGAGTTAAATCCTGACCTTAGCACTTAAAACTGGGTGACCTTGGACCAGATAACTACTCAGGGCCTCAGTTGTCTCGTCTAGAAAATGATAATAGAATCTACCTCCTTGTATTGCTAAGAGGATTTGATGAGCTATACAGGTGTGGAGCAGGCAGGGGCATTGAGGGCACAGATGAACATCCAGAAAGTGTTAGCTGTTGTTACTGTGAGCCGTTCTCTGCCACTTTGGGGAACATAAGGCTCTACCACCTTGTGCTTTGTGTGTTTCCGTTACGTGCAGGCTTTTAGTAAACATTGGTAGACTGAAATAAACATATTGAGAGGGCACAGAGTCCTTTCTATCTCTATGATAGCTTCTCACTCCCTGTGGCCCCCACGTCTACCCTGCTCAGGATCACTTACCATCTCTCACAAAGCAAGTGGCTCCTCTCATCTGTCTGTTTTCAATGCTCTCTGTACCTTTCCTTGATTCTAACATTGTGTCCACCACCCCCTTTAATACCATCTTCACAAATGTCCCTCAGCATGTGTCCACTGACTGTGCCGACCTGTATGTGTTGTTCTGTCCACTCAGGGCTACATTGATTCACCCTCTTTTGTTGCTTTTTAATTCTAAAATTATAAGTGACTAAAGGCAAGAGCGATGTTTCCTGTTTTCTGGGAACTGTACAAAACACATAAAGAACTCAATTCTTCCTAGGCAAAGCTTGTTGACTGAAGGCAATAACCAGTTGACCTGGTTTTGGTGTTAATTTATTAATACTTGGATGTTGGGTATACCCCATAATGCTTGTGAAATACCACATCACTCCACATATTTTGTCTTCAACTTTTGGCAAATGGGGTGACAGGACCTTGTCCCCTCCTTTTCTTTCCTTCTCCGCTCTAAGGTGTCACTGCTTTCATTCATTCAGCAGTGCAATGGGAGTTACCGAGCACCTGCCTGCTGTGTGACAACAGGCAGGTGCTCATTTGGGCACTGTGGAGCAGCAGTGAACCAAATCAGCAGGGTTTCTGTTCTGCGGGGCTACATTCTGGGGGGAAGAAACAGACATAGACCACCCCCCTCCGCTTCTGCCCGCCCCCCCCGCCCCCCATAGTTGGAGCTTACCACCTGGTGGAGGAGATGCACAGGGTAGGGGAATATACATTTTGGTTGGCCAGGGAAGGCTTCTTTGATGAGGTGACACATGCGCAGGACCCCAAGTAAGGGAAGGGAGCAGGTTTTACAGATGGCCATGCAGAGAATGTGTGCGACAGAAGGGACAGCAAGTACCAAGTCCCTGGGGAGATGAGAGTATGTGGTTGTCTCGGGAAGAGAGTGAGGAGGTACATTTGATAGAAATGGAGAGAGGCGGGAGAGTGGAAGGGGCTGGGTAGAGAATCTTGGGAGATTAGATTGTATAGGGCCTTCTTGGCTCCCATAAAGGCCTTGGATTTTATTCTGAATTAGGTGGGGAGACATTTGAAGATTTTGAGGAGCAGAGGGATGGATTTACCGTATGTAATGTCACCTCAGATCTCTCATGAGCTTAATGAAATTGAACTAATAAACTCAGTCATAGGAGAAGGGAAGTTACTTGTGTTTTAGCAGAAGGGCATCTAATTATTTTTATAGGTAAGGCCCATAAGCAAAAGGAATGTAGCACAAGTGACTCCCAGTGCCTCCTACTTCTCTCTCACGGCAGGTATGTAAATGGTGAATAGTTTGGAAGAAATACACCTGAGCCCAGGGAGCTCACTGTTCTCCCAGAGGCACTTGTGCCCTCAGTGGCAATGAGAATGTGGATTGTAGCTCTGTATGTAAGGGTGTATTCCCCTCTCTCAGAGGATTGTAAAAGTGTTAGGAATGTCCTGTCAGTGTTGAAGTTAGGAGCAAGTGTGGGGAAAGAGAGGGAGGAAAAGGCAGTTGGCTGTTCTTCATTCCCGAAGTATGAGGAGGGTGATGCTCCAAGGCCACCCAGGCAGCTGCAAATGTTTTCTTCTAAGTCTCCCCTCCCCTCCCCCCACTAACCAGCAGGTGGGCAGAAGGCGATGCCTTGTCTGCTCCTGGCCTGAGAAGTGCCATCTGTCCTGCCTGCCACCTGAGTCACCAGCAGAGATGGCTACAGTCCCAGCCAGCTTTGCAAGAACTTCAGTCAGAAATGATGATGTTAGAATCCGTTCTGCAGGGAGCTGCTTCTTTTCTTAGAAGGTGTAAAAAAAAAAGATGTGAGTAAGGTGATATCTTAGAAGAAGGAAGAACAGAACTTGTCTTCGGCAACAGTACCCACTCCACAAAGTCTGGCAAACTCTGACTCAGGAGTATGTGAGGGAGAGAAAGAGAGAGAGGGGATTAGGAGGAGATGGAGACAGAAAGAGGAGGTGAAAGAAGGGGGAAGTGCCCCTGGACAGAAAGGCCCTTATCCATAGTGAAGTTGATTCATATTAGTGACAAAACTTGGTGAACAGCTTTAGGACATGTGATTATATTACTTTAAAACATTTGAAACAACCTAACTTTATAGTATTTGAAATAAAAGGTGACTTTCTCAGGACTGACTTGAGGCTGGGGACGAAGTCACTCAGATGCTCTCAGCTTACCAAGACTCAGTCAAGATGAGAATTTAGAGCCCGTGTTACTCAGGCCATACCTTTCCATTAGCTAAGTCCCACAAACCAGGGGTCTCCAACCTCTGGGCTGCAGACCCAGTCCATGACCTGTTAGGAACCAGGATGCACAACAGGAGGTGAATGGCGGTTGAGCAACTGAGCCAGTCCCTGGTGCCAAAAAGGTTGGGGACTGCTGCCACAAACATTCAAAGAGCACTTCCTGTGTGCAGGAGGCGCTGTTCTTGGTACTGGGGATATTTGGTGAACAGACGTCTCATGGAGCTTATATTTTACTGGGGGAGAAGCAATAAACAGGTAAACAGGAAACTTCAGAGCAGCTGACACCTCATGAAGGAAATGAAATAAGGTGATGTGTAGAATCTGATAGGGTAGCCAGGGAAGGCTGCATCATGGGACTCTGGGACAGTTTTCAAAGCACAAGGAAGGTACAAAGACTTTGAGGCAGAAAGAGGTGTTTTTATGGAGCAGAAGGAAGGCCAGTTGATACCACTCTTTGCTTGCAGAAGAAACCCACCATCTCTGTGAGTCCCACTTTCCTCACATTCTAGTGGTTCCAGAAACTTGTGTGTATGCGGCAGGCACGGTCGTGGGCACGGGCCGGGGCCTCTTTTTCTTCCTTTGGCCAAGATGTAAAGGTTTCTGATCAGAGCAGAGGGTCCCTTGAGACTTGGAGATCGTTCTCTTGTCATTTTCCCCCAATCACCCAAATATAAAAACGAGGTCTTCTTGAATTTTCCCACTGATGTGGAATTGTGCACTGACCGTTTTCTCCCTTGTGGCTTTCATGACCTGTTGTTGCTTTTCTGTCGATTTCTTCCCTCAGGCTTCAGGTTGTATGCTTTTGCCATGTTGCCTGTCCACTGGTTGCCAATTGTTTAACCATTAAAGTGGTTCATTAGTTCAACACAGCTACATGCAAAGGGAGCTTAACCTTTTAAGTTTTTGCCTGCCTTTGAGTTAGTAGTTATGTTGTGATGACCAGCTGCTCCTCAGACAGAACTCTGGTTCTCGTTGAAGAAGACAGAGGTCGCAGCCATGAGAGGACACCAGTGGGGGCATTTGAAGGGGATTTAGGCAGATACTAAGAATACTTCTGTTTGGAAGAAAAGGATGAACACCAGAGGTTAAACCAAGAAAGAAATGGCTGGCACCTCCTCCCAATTCCATCCCTGGAACCCTCACCCACGTAGAGCTGTCTCTGAAGCCCAGTTCACAGTCGAGTTCCCTGAGGACCAGGGGTACCATCCATTGGTTCTCAGTCTCCGGCTGGCCCCAGGAGCTACTCAGCATCCGGACCCACAGTCTTCCTGGGCCCCTGCCTCTTGCCCTCCATCATCTCCTCTGGTGCGACCCCAGCTCCTTGTGACACCTGCCCGACAGGACTCAGTTTATTTAGAATGCACTTCAACTTGTGGTGAGGGAGATGTCAGGTAAGAATTCACAAAAACGAAAAGTTCTAATAGCATGTTCATGGCTCGTGTCTTCAAGGAATTTACATTCTACTGCTCACAGGAACATGAGTAATGAATGCAATTTGTGACATATGCCCAGAGGGTGGTCCAGACAGACTGGAGAGCTGGAGGTGATGTGTGTGTGTGTGTGTGTGTGTGTAGATAGTGGCATCTGTTGTTGGCACACAAGGCAGGCTGGTAGCAGGGTGGACTTTCTTGCTCTCCTGGGGTTTATTTTCAGTTGTAGAATTCTGTCATCATTAAAAAAACAAAGCTTAGCCACTTGCTTCTTTAAATGCCAAGAAGAGATGGAGAATGAGGTTGAGATTCATGGGCATTGAAAGCCTCATAGCATGTACACTGCACAAGTGCTCCTTCCGGCTGAGCTAGAGTAGGCCCCATGACCCTGCGGAAGGAGGGCTGGACCAGGGGACCTGGGTCCAGTCTCAGACATCCACAGGCTTACTGTGTGACCCGGTCTTCTACCTTTTGGGTACCCTGGATTGTCCCTCGGCAATAATAGCCTCTGTGTGTGTGCATCCACATGTGCCATGAGTTTGAGGACAGCTCTAGTGTTGGGAGAGATTCTGCTAGGAGGCAGGAACCCTGGGTGGAGGTTTTCTCTTTGTCATTTACTAACAGTTGTTTTGGGCAAAATCAAGCAGAATAGCAACCCCCAAAGATGTTCACATCCTTATCCCTGGAACCTGTGTATATGTTACCTTATGTGGTAAAAGGAACTTTGCAGATGTGATTTTTAAGGATCTTGAGAGAGCGATTATCCTGGATTTTTTAGGTTGGCCCGCCCGCTCCTTATAAGAGGATCAGAGCCAGAGAAGATGTGATAATGGAGGGAGAGGTCCAAGTGATGTGGCCACAAGCCAAGGAATATAGGCAACCTGAAGGAGCTGGAAAGGGCAAGGAGACTGATTCTGCCTTAGAGCCTCCAGAAGGAATGTATTCTGCTAACACCTTAGTTTTATCCCATGAGACCCATACTGACATCTGACTTCCAGAGCTATGACATATATTTGTGTTGTTTTAAGTCACTACATTTCTGATAATTTATTATAGCAGCAGTAGGAAACAATATGTCACTTATTCACTTAGATTTTAGTCGCTTCAGCTCTAAAATTGGGCCAAAAAAGGTTATTTGCCCAAAAGCCGAGAATTGGACCATATGATTTTTTTCAAGTTCCTTCTAGTTCTAAGGATCACAAAGTGAGAAAGTAAACCTGAGTGCATTGCAGAGTTCAAAATGAGAGGGAAGAAATGAACAATTATTGGGTAACTACATGTGTCAGATGTTTTTCATGGTTATGTCATTTAATTCTTGTAACTGTCTGAGAAACATTTTAGAATTCTCCCCTTCTCTTATTCTTTCAACAAGCCCTGGAACGCCTGCCATGTGCCAGGCGCTGTTCTGGGTGCTGGAAATGTAGCAGTGAGCAAGCTGCACAAAACCCTTCCCTATCGAAGTTTATACTCTTTAGGGAGGCAGACGATAAACCTCAAACATAATAGCTAAGAAAATCGTAAATGGCATCGGAAGTTGATAGTTGGTATGGGGGGAAAAATAGAGCAGGTCGGGGGGATGGTTATACCTGTGTTAGAGAGGAGAGAATGGATGGGAGCTCAGCGGGCTGAGCATTGCTCGGGTGTGCAGAACTGGGGGGCGCAGGGGGTAGAGCTGGGATCCGCCTGGATCTGCTGGGACCCAGAGGCCTGATGCGACCCTCCTCTCAGACCCAGAGAAGGCTCTGCTCCACTTTGCTAATTTGGATCCCCCACTTTTCTGAGGGAGAGGAGTCCCTCGCTGCCAGCTGTTGCTAAAAGAAATTGCTGTCATTTGGGGTATTTTAACTCCCTCCCATCTTGTCAGTAAAAATCCCAGAAAGCTAAAGCCAGTTCCCATGCCGGTGACGAGCCCAGGGCTGCAGAGAGCCCAGCAGACTTGTATAGGAGGCACACAGCCGCCGCTTGTGTTCCCTGCAAGGGAAGTGGAACCCCAGCATGCCCGTAACTCGGGGGGTGGGGTGGGGTGGGGGAGAATGGCATTCAGTAAACAACAGTTCCAGCTGTATTTCTTTAGCATGACCGTTGTCATTTTTTTTGTCATTTAGGAATACGTTTTTCTAGGGAACTGTAGAGTCTTCAGAAGGAAACTCTAAAGTTGTTCTTTAGAGCTCCTCTCTGTTAGCCTCACTTCTCAATCCAATTCTGATTTGGAAATGAAAGGTGTGTGGCAGGAAGATGCATGGAAGTGAAGTGGGTAATGGAAGTAAAATGTTTCGGTCATAATAAGTGATTAGTAAGTTTTCATAGGCTCAAACAGTAGATGCTAGAAATTGTTTTTGAAGTACCTTCTGTCAAAGGGGGTTTGAGGAAAAGCCTTGTCTTTTTGTTCTCAGTTTGAGGCTCCGTTTCCCTTTTAGTTTTCCTTTTTGCTGCTCGTACGCAAAGCCAAAAGAAAAGCTGGTTTACTTCAGCATAATTACAGAGTCAACCCCTGGGGCCTCGCTGCTGTGAAAGGAATTGAACTCCTGGTTACTCAGTGAAGACCAGGGCTTATCTGGTGCAGAGGGGTGTGCCTAGACCTGGGCACCAAGAGACTGGGTCTTGACATAACTCTGCAACTTGGGAGACCTTTCTGGGCCCTGGGACAGCTGAGAAACTTGATGCCATTTGAAAATGTTCTTGAGAGCACTAGCCAATTAGCCAATTATGGAAGTAAATAAATTTTAGGTATGTTATCAGTGTCCTTTTTTTTTTTAAAGACCACAGGTATGTTCATGGTAAAAAGCTGTATGTAAATAGAATTTTAAGTAGTTTTCCAGTGGAAGGAATTTTTTCATTTTATGTATTAGGTTCTTCTGAAGGGGCACCCCCGTCTGCATTTATTTTCACACTAGCTTAAAAATGTTTTAAAGTAAAACATATTCATTTAAGAATGTATAGGAAATATAAATAAACGAAATCACAATAAAATCTTTTTTAAAAAAGGGTATCATTTAAAATACATGCCTTTGAAGCTAAACACATCCTGTCAGTGTCTTTTGGCGTGCCACGTGATCTTCCGTGCCTGTCCTCGCTGCCTGGTTCACGTTTCATTGAAGTGGTTGTTCCATTGAACCCATGTTCTGCTGTTGGAAATCGAGGTTATTATCCTCTTCTCGCCACTATAAACCATGTTGCACTGAATATCTTGGTGGCAAAATGACCATACACAGCTAGGATTGTTTCCTTAGAATCAATTTTTAGACATGAAATGGCTGAAGTAAAGAGTATGCAGAATTTTATGGGTTTTTGAAGTGAGTTGCAGAGTATTTGCTTTGTTGTTGATTTTTAAAGAGGGTAAAAACTGAGAAATTTTGATGTTAAAATAATTGAACGTTCAAGAGTCCAGTCAGATACAAGTTATTTCACATTTCCAAACCTTAGTTTTCTTATTTATAAAATGGGCGTGATGATATCCTTAAAATAAATGCAAGCATTAATGGAATCACATAACATTAAGTGCAACTCTAGGCTGCATATGAATTCTCTATGTAGAAGTTACCTATTTCCACCAGAACCTCTCCTTATTCACCTGAAGAGCATGGGATCTTAGCCAGCCTTCTCTCTGCCCCACCCAGGGATGGGGACACAAGAAGCCCATCCCCACCTTGGTGCATTGTGACCAGGGTTGACATGTCCGTCCTAATTCAGAGAGCCTACCAGCAGACATTTATATCTTCAGACAGATTAATCAGGCTGAAATTTCTCATGCTTATTTGCAGACAGATGAAGCAATCTATTTGGTTGTTTTGGAATTACCCAGGCGTGGAAGAAATTGGTTTCTCAGCCTTGAGACATTCGGCAGATGCTGAGGTACTGACAGGCCCCAGAACTGCTTGGCGAAATCAGAAATAAGGAGGCCTGAGTGGCTCTGGGTCAGAACCTCTATCCTCGGCAAAACTGGTGATTCCACTTAGGACTCTACATAAGTTTCGGCTCTGCATTTCACTAGCATATGTCATAAAGTTCTGCCTTACCTCATCTTGGGGAGTTCTCACTGAGAAAGCAGAGCTTTTGTTTCCTTTTCCTGTAAGTTTCCTCATTGGTTGGTAGAGATGAGACATTTGCTCATTCAGTTTCTCTTTTTCCCAAGTGAGAGGACCAGAGTCCTTAACTAGTTGCTTTCTGCAAAAACCCCACTGAGCTGGTTTTGGGCTGTCACTAAGGGCCATGGGGCAGGAGAGCTGGAACTGAGTTTTGGGTCTGCAGATTCCAGAGTGTGTAATACCTCTTCTATTGGTTATAACCCATGAAACGAGAACAGACAAGGAGACTGAGGTACTGAAGAATAGTGTGACCAAAGACATGCATCTAGTAAATGTCAGAGCTGGGGTTTGGTGTGGTGCCATTGCTGGTGCTTTTAACCGGTACGTGATCATCACCTTTCAACAAATACGTTTTTCAGAATGTCTGGTGCCTATCTGCACCATGGGATTTACCACCCATTCTCCAGTTAGACCACTGTTGCATGGGAGTATGCAAAGACAAATAGATATGCCCTTGTTCTTATGGAATTTTTATATGATAATAACAGTAGAAACAGCAAAATAAGTATAAATTATTACATGAAAATATGTCCCCTGTTTGATACATAGCTTTAAACCCTCAAATCTCTGAAGAATTTTGTTCTGAATGGTCAAAAGAGATGATCCTTATATAACATACACGCATACATCCTTCGTGACCACCCCCACACAGCTTTTAGTGTCTGTGTTGATTCTTTCCTTTAGTAACAGTTCTGACATGTGGGTTTTCTGTTCTTTAGCTCTCCCTAGTACATATCAGTTTGTTGTGGGAGAAAAACCCATCTTGGACACACACTGTATAGTGATTTCCTGTTCCCCCTTTTAAGTTTATGTGCTCTCGTCACGTATATAAAATCTCTGGCCATGCTGCAAAGATGCTGACACTACTTTCCAGGGTAGCGGCTGTGCCCACTACCCCTCCCCCATCCTCCGTGAGGCTCATTAGTGTGCAAAGAGGTTGGTGGGTGTTTTCCCTGTATATCCCATCAGCAAAGGTTTGACCAAACTTTGCTTCTTGCCATATATATTAAGGTTTTAAATTTTTTAATGTGAAATTACATTCTAATACTAAATATGCTCCCTTCATCTACACCCACTGCTGTGACCCTATCCAGTTTGCCAAGACATGTCTCTCTCTGGGATATGCCCCCCGGCTAAGAACCATGGGTTTAGAAGCAGGGGAGAAGGCAGGAGACTGACTGAAACAAACCCCGGGATTCTAAAAATAGCTGGACTGAGGCTGAGGGGGGGAAAGAAGCCTGCAAAACTCAGTCACCCTCAGGAAGCCCTTATAGCTCAGTCACTGATTTTCCTGGCTCCATGTAGAAAACATTGTTGTGAGTAAAGACAAATGATGATGATGATGATGATGGCTGTAGCTACCATTTCCTATGTGCTGAGCATGGGGGGAGGCACTTTTCATACTCATTAATCCTTATAATGACCCTCGTTATAGGTATTTCACTCCCATTTAGACGTGAGAGACCCACCTCATGGAAGTAAGCTTTTTCAGTGTCCTGCAACTAGGTAGTGGAGGTGCTGGGGTTTACCCTGTGTTACCGGAGACTAAAGACTGGTACTTCTAACCAGGATGCACCCTGTGGCAGCTTTCACACATTTGTATCAAGTCGTGCATGCTACCATCCCCTGCCACTTCTGATCACAAACTTGTTACTCACCTGAATTGTACTGACTGTATGGTCTTTGCTGTCACAGACTCTTTCTGGAATCGGAGTTGGGTGTAAGTGAATACACGGAGTCTCATTCGCTAGGTGGTAAGCTGTTTTGTGGTCAGAGATGATGACATTTATCTTTGTAGTAGCAGTAATAGAAGTTAGTATCAGCCCAAGTTCATGTTTAGGTGGATGACGCCTGGACCCTGGTGCAGGAGCCAGAACTGAGTTCTGGGTCTTATCTGCCATTAAATGGTTTTGTGACTTTGGGAAGCTTCCTTCCCATCCGTCACTGGTTGGTCAGCTCCCCTTCCCTCTTTTGTTCCTTCCCTCCTTTCTTTCTTTCCTTTTTTTTTCTTTGCTAGGCCTCGCAGCCTCTGCCAACTGATCAGAGCAGGCATGTAAAATAGAGCCTGTTTTCTGTTTCTGCAGTCCCTTGCAGTTGTAGGACTCTCACCTGATTATGTAGCTGGTACAGCCTTGATAAGCTCTTTCTCTCAAGGTACCAGGTTGTCCCTTTGGACAGTGAGGTGCAGCACGACATGGCACAGGTAGGCTCCTGGAGCCTGCAGGCTGGGAGGGCTGGCGGGGAAGCATGGACTGACACGTAATGAAGCTCTTCTTGATTGTGGTTTTTCATCTGGTATTTTCAGAGTGACCTGAGCTGACACATGGAACAGATGCCCTCTCCCTTGACAAATCGATATTTTGATGAACTTCAGCCAGTCCCCTAAACTCTTTAAAGTGGAAGTGATGCTCATGCTTGCTTTGAAAGGCAATAGAGCAGAATAATTGAAAGTATGGGCCTCAAAGACTTGAAAGAGATCAGAAGACGGCTGGGGTTTGAATACAAGCCCTGATATTACTGTAAGACCTTGAGCAGATTCCTTAACCTCTCTGTGCCTCAGATTCCTTGTCTGTAAAACCAGACAGAATAATAAGCCTACCCCATGGGGTTGTTGTGAGGCTACAGTTCCTTTCTGCCTTAAGCATCAGAGTGGTTCCTGAGACGTAGTATATGGTAGATGATATCATACTGTTTTATCATTTGATTTGCTAAATCAAATGAGAATGCTCTGTAAATTGCAAAATGCCATTGAAATGCTTAGTGACAGAAGGTGAAGAAATGGAATGTTCTAGCCTGAACTATAGCTGATAATTCCAGTTCATGCAGCAGCAATAAGATTGGCTCATTGGAGGTGATGGAGAGCCCACAGACATGACCCGGCTCTTTGGAGTGGTGACGCCCTAACTTGGCTATGTGTTCAAATCTCTGGGGAGCTTCAGAAATATATGTAACCCTTGGTTCCTTTTCAAACCAGTGGGATCGGAATTTTGCAGGGCAGGGTGAAGGGCGGACCCAGGAAGTTGCCGTTTTTGTTATATTATAAGAAGATCTGCAGGCAACCCTGGTGCAGCTGGTCTGTTGGGCAACCTCTGACTTGTGTGGTCTAACAGAATTAGTTGTTTATATGTAATAGGGTGCAGGGGGGTTTAGTAGAGGCTCTGACAGCAGGTATCTACATACAGATGCATTTTCATTGGGTAATGTGGGAGAGGCTCCATGGGCAGGTTTGTCTGAAAGAAATTCTAGACACATCCGAGACCTGAAGCCCAGGGCTGAGAGCCTGGCTCTGTCCCTTACTGAGGTCAGTTTTTACTGGCTGACTGGTTCCCTTGCCACGGGGCTTTAAAGTGTTCAGAGAGACTGTTAACTGTGCGAGGAATAGGAAGTGTGTGTGACTGAAAAGGGATTTGGAACTGGGCAGTTTGGGGATCCTGGTCTATAGTCGGCACACTGGATTCTCATGTTTCAACATGTAGATGAAATGGCTCTCTGGGTTAGGATTTTGCAGAAGTGGGAGCTTCAGGTGGCAGGAACAGTGCAGAAGATTCAGGGAACAGACATTAGGATGACTGGCTGGCAGAGGGGAGGAGAGCTTAGCGTGGAGTCATTCCATTAGTCTGGGAGAACGGAACAAGGGTGGCGGCCATGTGCCAAATCAAAAGAGGGGCTGGTATGTCCTTGAGAAGGAGGGTTACAAATGGAGGGCTTTTTGAAGGGTCATTGAGCACTTCCTCACCCCGCTACTCAACTCTTCTTCCTGTAGCTAAAAAGTCTTTAAAAGCCTCTTAATGAGGAAATTGTATAAGCTAAGCGAGATGCCAGGATGGGTCAGCAATAACCCTTGGACCAACATTTAGCAGCTGGTTGGTTTTGCCGGTCCTGACTATAAAATGGGGGTGGACACCCTTACTTTATAGAGCTGCCACAGAGTTGCTGAAATGGTGGGAATGACTGGTGGCTTCACTGTAAAGCGCCCTTTGTGGATATGGAAGCACTGCCTGTGATGTGGACAAAGCATGCCCCTTGGTACTGGGGGGAGAGAGCGGGCTCTACCCCTCCATAGAGGTGGGGGTACTTGCTACTGGGCTTAGAGCACTAAATCTAAAGATCTAGAAGTATTTACTCTTACCTTCATTTCAGGGTCTGACGTGTAGGTATGTGGGCCTTCCTAAGATCTATCACGGGGCAAAGCACTGTGCTAACTCCTGGTGGTTATAGCTGTGATGGCTTTTGACTGTGGGCTATTGCAGTTAGACCTCTGGTTACACCCGTTGCCGGAGCTCTGCTGTGACTCCATTCCTTTCTCTTCTGGGTGATTACTCCACATAAGCAAGAATGGCATCATTAAAGAGGTAACCCCCAGTTCACCTAACTGATTAAAACCCTCCCCAAACAACAGGTTATTCGGTGTTTGAGACGATACTGTTAGAAATAAATGACATACAATATTCCACAGAGCATTTGTCAAGATAAGAACCATGACTCCAGGTAGGGAGAACCTTCCAGACATCAACAGCTGCCAGGCAATTGAGCTGACCATGGAGGGTGCCCCATGTGTCTGGCACTGTGGAAGTTCTTGGGGAGACAGATGGTATCATTTTCTGGCCCCTCAAAATACTTTATTCTTTCTAGAAACATAGTAAGTGATCATGTGCCTAAATGAATGGTAGTCTCCTAGGTTCTGTAGGAGTTGTTCAGAAAGAGAAGAGACTCAGATTAATCGAAGTAGTCTAATTGATCAGTGCACTGCTGGATAGGTAGCTAGCAGGCCGGTGATAATCAGAGTAATAGCTATGACGCAGAGCATTTTACATATTAAATTTTCTTTTTTTTTCCTTTTGAGGAATAAACTTTTTTTTGGTTTTATTTATTTATTTTTTCTCCCCTTTATTTCCCTCCTCCTCCCCCTGCCCCCTGTCCCACTGCCCCCAACCCCGTCCCCCCAGTTCATGTCCATGGATCATACATGTAAGTTCTTTGGCTTCACCATTTCCAATACTATCCTGAACCTCCCCTGTCTATTTTGTACCGACCATTTATGCTTCTTAATCCCTGCACCTTTAACCCTATTCTCCACCCGCCTCCTCCCCACTGATAACCCTCCATGTGATCTCCATTTCTGTGATTCTGTTCTTGTTCTAGTTGTTTGCTTAGTTTGTTTTTATTTTTTGTTTTTTTAGGATCAGTTGTTGATAGTTGTGAGTTCGTTGTCATTTTAGTGTTCATAGTTTTGATCATCTTTTTCTTAGATAATTCTCTTTAACATTTCATAATAAAGGCTTGGTGATAATGAACTCCTTTAACTTGACCTTATCTGGGAAGCACTTTATCTGACCTTCCATTCTAAATGATAGCTTTGCTGAATAGAGTAATCTTGGATGGAGGTCCCTGCCTTTCATGACTTTGAATACTTCTCACCAGCCCCTTGTTGCCTGTAAGGTTTCTTTTGAGAAATAAGCTGATAGTCTTATGGGAACTCCTTTGTAGGTAACTCTCTTGTTTTCTCGTGCTGCTTTTAAGATTCTCTCCTTATCTTTAATCGTGGGTAATGTAATTATGATGTTCCTTGGTGCGTACTTCCTTGGGACCAACTTCTTTGAGACTGTGAGCTTCCTGGACTTCCTGGAAGTCTATTTCCTTTGCCAGATTGGGGAAGTTCTCCATTATTTTTTCAAATATTTTATTTTTTTCAGCATCTTCCTCTTCCTCTTCTCCTTCTGGCATCAGTATGATTCAGGTGTTGGAACGTTTAAAGTTGTCCTGGGGGCTCCTCAGCCTCTTCTCATTTTTTTTGTATTCTTGTTTCTTCATTCTGTTCTGGTTGAATGTTTATTTCTTCCTTCTGCTCCAAATCGTTGATTTGATTCCCCATTTCTTTCCCTTCACTGTTGGTTCCCTCTATATTTTTCTTTATTTCACTTTGCATAGCCTTCTCTTTTTCCTCTATTTTGCGACCATAGTCAACCATTTCTGTGAGCATCTGGATTACCAGGTGCTGTCTATGGGGGAGGGGCCTGAGAGGGAACAATGCCACTTAGTTGGCTCTCCGCGGCTTTCAGTCACTTCCCCTACTTACCCACAAGCAAATTGGGCCCTTTTGGTGCTGATTCCTGGGTGGGTGGTTTTGTGTATGTTCTAGAACCCTGAGGGCTCCTCCAACGAACTCTCCTGTGAGGCTGGGAGTTTCTCCCACTGTTGCAATTCCCTCAGGTTTTTACTGCCAGAGGTTTTGAGGCTTTCTTTTCCTATGCTGGAACCATGGGTTGTGTGGTCTGTCTCATTCTCCTGTTGTCCCTCTGGGTTTATGTGCACTCAAATGTGGGACTGCCTGGTCTGCCAGCCGCCGCCTTGCTGCTTCCTCTCCACCCCAGCTGCCCCTCTCTACTCCTCCTACCAGTCTGGATGAACGTTTCTTCTTTAATTCCTTGGTTGCACTTCCATATAGTTCAGTTTTCTGGCAGTTCTGGTTGCTTTTTGTTTTTAAATTTATTGTCCTTTTTTGGTTGTGTGAGGAGACAAAGTGTATCTATATATGCCTCCGTCTTGGCCAGAAGTCTACATATTAAATTTTCCACAGGGATCATGAACTGATGCCTGTAGGAGCCAGACAAATAACCGAAATTGGGGAAACCATCAGGATGGTGAGAATTGTGGCACCTTGAAACATGGCAATCCAAAATTTAAGACAGAAACATATTACTTCTGATTTTCAAAGAACATTTGCAAATATGATCCCATTTAGTGTTCACAGCATCCTGTTGAGGCAGGACTATTCTCTTCCAAAGGTAAGAACACATCAAATACAATCAAAGGCAGAGGTAGCTTTTATGTGGCCTGGAGTCTGCAGTGCCCATCGCCAGAGCTGTGCCTGGAAGCACCCTAGGGGCCTGGGCCCCTGGACCGAGCCCTTTGGGAAGAAGGCATTGTGCTCTGCTACTGTGTCCACCCTCCCCAGAGCTGCTGCAGTCTTTCCCTGAGCATAGTTCTGGGGAGACAGGCCCTGGCCAGTTTGTTTCTACTATTACCCAGTTTTTAAAAAAGTGGACCCAGGAGGGAAAGACTGGGAAATACCAGCAACCCTGCACAGGAGTCAGAGAAAGCCATCACCCACGTCAGTATTCAGGTCCTTTTGGACCCAATAATAGACCCAAAGTGCTGAAATCAGCTTTTTTACAATATCCAATTGGCTGACTGGAGATTTCCTTTTTATCTTTTAATCATCATAGTCATTTTTCACAAACAGGAAAAGTAAAAGGAGAGAGAGAGATTGAGAGATACAGATGGGTTTACTTGACCCCGAAGTGAAGAAACTCCTGCACTAGGGCTGGATTTGCCCGAAGGAGGGATGAAGGTGTCCGTTACAATTAATGTGAGTGGCCTCTCTGGCTTCTAAGACCTCTGGTCACAGAAAATGTGACAGCTTGAATTACCTTCAATTATGGTGAACCACATTTAACTGCATTAGTGCGCACGTACCTTGGTGGGAGCTGGCTGCTTTGATATCCTTGGTCATGGAAAAAAAAAGACAGAAGGGAAAATTTGGAAATGACAGATACCTAGGATCTGGGTGTGGGGCACAGGACCTGCTAGGGACGTTGAACTTTACCGTTACGTTGGTTTTGGGTCTGATTCCCGTAAGTGCTTGAGGAAGGAACAGTTACCCATGTAAGTGGGGTAAAATTTTCACATGATAGAACTTTCATCTTAAAGTGTACAGATTGACAAGTCTTGATAAATGGACACATTTCTACCTCTGTAACCACCACCCCAGGGAAGCTACAGGATGTTTCCATCACTCCACACAGTTCCCTTCTGACTGGTCTAGTCAGCCCCACCCCCAATTCTTGACCCAAGGCGAACTCTGGCCTGCTTTTTACTATTATAGATTAGACTAGACTTTTCTAGAGTTTCACAGAAATGAAGTGATACAGAATGTACTCTTGTGTGTTTACCAAAGGTTTGTCCCTTTTATTGCTGGGTGGTAGTTCATGGTATGGGTATATCACAGTTTGTTTATTCACTTGCTTGCTGTTGGACATTTGGGTCTAAACACTGGAAACATTGTTTTGGCTATTACAAATAAAAAGCCAGGTTTGGGCTACTACAAACAAAGCTGCTATGAATATTTTTATACAAATCTTAGTGTGGACATATCTTTTATTACTAAAATTGCTCATTTGTATGGTATGGTAGGTGGGATTTCGGCCCCCATGATGTCTGCCCCACCCTCCTCAGTGATATGTCTGAATCTGTTATGTAGCATGGCAAAAGGGACTTGGCAGGTGAAATTAAGGTTGCTAATTACTGACCTTAAGATAGGGAGACGATCCTGGGTTAAGTGGAAGGACCCAGTGAAATCACATGGAGTTATCAGAAAAGGCAGCCAGAGAGGCAGAGCGATAAGGGGGAAGGAGAGGTCAGCGAGATTCAGAGTGAGGAGGATTCGTCCAGCCATTGCTGGCTTTGAATATAGAAAAAGGAGGCCTTGAGTCAGGCAATGCTGACAGCGTCTGTTGGGTTGGCCAAAGAGTCCGTATGGTTTTTTCCATAAAATAGAAGACACATTTGTTAATTTTCACCAATGATTTTATTGATTTGGATAATTTGAGTATGTCAGCTGTCTCCCACTATTGGCTTCTATTAGGCAGGGGCCAGGGTGCTGCCAAACATCTTCCAATGCATAACACAGCCCCACAGCAAACAATTGTTTGGCCAGAATGTCAACAGTACAAGAAACTTCACAAACCACTTTTGACATGTTCAATCAGTCACAGCACCTCCTTTATACACTGTACAAATTTTTTTTTTTTTGCATTTCACTTGCAATTTTATCTTTCTTGAAATAAAAGAGTATAATATGCTGAAAATATATATTTTCTTTCATCTTCAGTATTAAAATGACTGCACAAAAATTCACCAATTTTGATAAGTTTTAAAAAAGTACACACTGATATGACAGCTGTCACAATAAAATCTAACAGGATTGTTTCAAATGAAATTAAGGACAACTAAGTGCTACTAAGACATCGTATGGAAAAAAACTAAATGACCTTTTTGGCCAACCCAATAGAAGATGACAGTGACCCCTGACTGAGAGCCAGTGAGGGAAGGGGGACCTCTGTTCTACAGCCATTTGTAGCTGAATTCCACCAACAACCTGAATAACCCTAGAAGCACACCCTCTCCTAGGGCCCACGGATAAAAACCCAGGCTGGCTGACACCCTGATTGCAGCGAGTTGGGACCCAGAGTAGAGAAATCAGCCAAGCTTACTGGACTTCTGACCTATTTCAGAAGTGAGATAATACATTTGTGTTGTTTTAAGTCACTAAATTTGTGATAATTTGTTATAGCAGCAATAGAAAATGAATACATACGCTAAGTGTTTAATTTTATAAGAAACTTCCAAACTGTTTTCCAAATTGGTTGTATAACTTTCTGGTATCATCAGCAATGTATCTGAGTTCTGGTGTCTCCATATTCTCACCAATGTTTGTTGACAGTCTTTTCATTCTAGCTGCTCTGGCGGGTGTGTAGTAGTATGTCATTATGGCTTTAATTTATATTTCATTTGTAGTTATTCTGTTGTAATGTGCCCAGTTCACATGTTTTGTGCATTTTTATTGGGCTGTTTGTCATCTTATTGAGTTGCAAGAGATTTCTGTATATTCCAGATACAAGTTCTTGTAAGATACCTGCATTGCAAATAGTTTTCCACAGTTTATGGCTTGCTTTTTCATGTCCTTAATGGTGTTTCTGGAATAACAGTTTTTGATGAAGTCAATTTTAATTAATCTTTTCTTTTGTGGTTCATTCTAAGTCCTAAGAAAATTTTTGTTTACCCACTATTTAAGTTTTTTTCTTCTAGAAGCTTTTAAATTTAGGCCAGTGATCCATTTTGAAGTAAATATATATATTTATATATAAATACATATATACTTCTATATATAGTGTATATATAGATGTATAAATATAAATATATATACAGTGTATATATATACACACACACACACACATATATAAAATGTGTATGTGGGATAAGGGTTGAAGGTTTTTTTTGTTTTGTTTTTTTTAACATGAGTATCCAGTTGTTTCAACACCATTTGTTGAAAAAACTACTCTTTATCTGTTCAATTACCTCGGCTCCTTTGTCAGATCAATTGACTCTGTATGTGGGGGTTTATTTTTGGACTTTCTGTTCTTTTACAGTGATAATGCATATCTAGCTTTATGCAAATACCACTCTATCTTGATTACTGAAGCTTCATAGCATGTCTGGAAACCAAGTAGTGTAAGTTCTCCGGCTTTATACTGGTCCTTTGCATGTTCACATAAATTTGATAATCAGCTCATCAGTTTCTACAAAAGAAAGCCTTGTTGGCGTTGTGATTGGGATTTCATTGATTCTATAGATCAATGTAGGGAGAATTGTGGTGGGAACAGAAAAAGATACTCAAAGAAATTAATGGTTAGAAACTTTGGATTTGACAATTATAACCTAAATATCTAAGAAGCTCAATAAATCCAAAGAGGAATGAACAAGAACCAAAAACTCCTCAAATTATAATCAAGTATCCAAAAAGTTATATAAAGAGAAAATCTTAAAAAGAGAGGGGGAAAAGTAATTATATACATATATTCAAAGAAAAGTTCCTATCAGAAGCACTATAAACCAGAAGCAGTTAAATAACATCTTTAAAATGCTGCAAAGAAAACCATCAACCTAAAGTTTTATATCCAAAGGAAATACCTTCCTAAATGATTATAAAATGAAGAGATTATCAGACAAATAAAAGTCAAGGGGATTCATTGCCAGCAGAAATGCATGACAAAAATGTTAGTCTTCACGTGGAAGAAAAATGACATTAAGTGGATACTTGGATCCACATAAAAATATAAAGAGCCCTGGAAATGATAAATGTGTGTTAAATATAAAAGACTTATCATATAGAAAAGATATATAACGTAGATATAGCTAAAGTAAACTAATCATGGCTAATATAGCAAGAGTAGAGATAAATGGATGCTGAAGAATACTCAGTTGTACCAAAAAGGGTAGAAAAGAGGGAAAGGGAATAAATAATAGAAAGACATAGAAAACACATAGCAAGATGGTAGATAAAACTAAAACTGAAATGTAAGTGGTCCAAACACTTCAATTGAAGGACAGAGTTTGCACTAGGAGCTGAGGGGCAGTGACTATAATGGGCATAGTCCACTCCTTCTGCTACTCAGCTTCTATTTGCAGCCTTCTCACACTTGAACTCCTGTACAACTACTGTTTCTACCAAACGGGATACAGCTACCTTGGTTATAGGTGAAGTTCTTATCTGTTCCCCAGAACGAAGAGGATCACACTCCTGGGAATCGTCGTATTCCCCTTTGGCTTCTATTACTTGCTTCTCAAATTCAGTCACAGTCCCATTGATTATCCTGTTACCTGAAGACCACATCATACTTCAACAAGTTAACTAAGTTACTTCTAACAGCTTGTATAAATAAAAATGGGAGGGGGACAGAAGAATAAAATGATTAACATGTACAAATAAAAATACACAAAACTGCTTCAGCCCTCAATTCTGCAATTGGTCACATGACCACAGTTGCCTTCTACGACTTCCTTTTCCGACAGCCCATTCTATATTTCCCCTGCTCTCAAGCCATGTCCTCAGCTGGTTGAGATTATTTGGTGGATTGACCCAAACCTTCCTTCATGAAAGTATGAGTCTTCAGTTTCTTACCTGGTTTGGATTGTTGGAGTTTTCTATTAACCTTTACTGTAGGGCATAGAAATACTAAATGTGCCCCAGACAATCACCTGGTTTTCAGACTTTGCTTCTTGCCTCCACTGGGTGAAAGCAACCCAATTTCCCTTTGCTGGTCAGCGTCAGTCACCGAAGCCTGTAGATCAGCCCCCTTCTTCCCGCTTGTTGGTTCAGGGGCATCAAGGACCAAAATGTCCACACGGTAATCTTATATTCAAATTCAGAGGAACCGTGGTTGTGTACCCTGTAGAAGGACCCCCCATTGGGGACTGACTGAGTTCTCCAAACCAGCAGATTTTAAGTTGCTGAGATGGGAATCAAATATTCTGTGAGCTGGGTATTAGGTGTCATGGTGAGAGCAGCTACTACCTTCACTCCCACCCCTTGAATTCTGGATTCATGTGTCCTGGCTATGGTGGAGGCCACACCATATATTTGTTTCTGATTTAAAGCACATGCTGCCTCCTGTAAAACAGAATCCGATCCTTTCAGGTTATTCTGTTCCAAATGATGACGTAACTCAGTCTTTAGGAGGCCATTTCACCTTTCAATTAGGCCAGTCACTTCTGGATCACAGGCAACTGACAGTTCTTGACATCGTACTGATACCAGGTTTCCTGCAGTTTCTATTTTTTAAAATTATATTTTATTTATTATACTATTACAGTTGTCCTGATTTCCCCCCTTTCCCCCTCCCACCCCCTCCACCCAGCAACCCCCACTCCCCCAGGCAATCCCTCCGCCATTGTTCATGTCCATGGGTCATGCATATAAGCTCTTTGACTACTCCATTTCTTATATTGTACTTTACATCCCCATGGCTATTCCATAACTACCTATTTATACTTCTTAATTTCCTCACTTCTTCACCCTTTCCCCCACACTTTCCTCCCACCTGGTAACCATCAAAATGCTCTCCGTATCCATGATTCTGTCTGTTCTTCTTGTGTGCCTAGTTTGTTTTTTAGATTCAATCGTTAATAGATTTGTATTTTTTGCCATTTTACTACTCATAGTTTTGATCTTTTTTTAAAAAAAATAAGTCCCTTTAACATTTCTTATAATAATGGTTTAGTGATGATGAACTCCTTTAGTTTTTTCTTGTCTGGGAAGCTCTTTCTCTGCCCTTCGATTCTAAATGATATCTTTGCTGGGTAGCACAATCTTGGCTGTAGGTCCCTGGTTTTCATGACTTTGAGTATTTCTTGCTAGTCCCTTCTAGCCTGCAAAGTTTCTTTTGAGAGATCATCCGACAGTCATATGGGAACTCCCCTGTTGGTAACTAATTTCTTTTCTCTTGCTGCCTTTAAGATTCTCTTTAACTTCAACCTTTGGCATTTTAATTATGATGTGTCTTGGAGTGGACCTCTTTGCATCCATCTTGTTTGGGACTCTCTCTGCGTCCTGGACTTGCATGTCTATTTCCTTCACCAAATTAGGGAAATTTTCTTTCATTATTTTTTCAGATAGATTTCCAGTTTCTTGCTCTTTCTCTTCTCCTTCTGGCACTGCTATGATGTGACTATTGGAACGCTTGAAGTTGTCCCAGAGGCTGCTTACACTCTTCTTGTTTTTTTGGATTCTTTTTTCTTGTTATTGTTCTGATTGGTTGTTTTTTGCTTCCCTGTGTTACAAATCATTGATTTGATTCTTAGCTTCATCTACTCTACTGTTATTTTCCTGTAAATTGTTCTTTATTTCAATTAGTGTATCCTTCGTTTCTGACTGGAACTTTTTTATGCTGTTCAGGTCCTCACTAGTTCCTTGAGCATCTTTGTAACTAGTGTTTTGAACTCTGCATCTGATAGACTCCTTATTTCCATTTCATTTCGCTTGTTTTCTAGAGTTGTTTTTATCTGTTCTTTCATTTGGGCCATGTTTCTTTGTGTCCTCGTTTTCGTAGCCCCTCTGCGTTTGTTTCTATATATTAGGTAGACCTGCTTTGACTCTGTGTCTTGGTAGTGTGGCCTAATGTGGGTGTTCTGTAGGGTCCAGTGGCACGGCCTCCCCTACCACCCATGCTGTGTGCTCAAGGTGTGCCCTTTGTGTGGGCTGAGTGAACCCTCCTCTTGTAGGTGAGCCTTGGTTGCTGTTGGCAGATCAATGGGAGGGATTTACCCAGGCCAGTCAGCTGCAAGGATTGGCTGTGACCACTGACCACAAACCTCCACCCTCCATGGAGAATCAGCTGTCCTGCCGTTTCTATATTTTTGTTAGAGCTGGTTTGTTGATTCTCACATTTGATTGTCTGATCTACTTTCTGACTTGATGTGCAGTCTTAGGGAAAGCCTGTTCTCTTCCTGGATACTTGAATCTCCGTAAAGAGTGGGAAGTTGGGCCTTGATCCTTTGAAAATCTTCCACTTCTAATGTGTTCTTGCTCCAGTGACCTCACAGGATTATTGTGAGAACAATTGAGGTGTGTGGGTAAGAGTGAATTGCTAATGCGAGGGCTTGTGCACACGGGAAGGTTGAGGCATGATGCTTTCATTCTCATGATCATTATCAGTGTCAAGAGCTTGACTTCCATGCTCTCTGGGGCTGAAGTCAGGGTACTGGCCCTCCCATATCACACTACTGTGTGTTTGCCCCAGGACTCTAAGGATCAGTACTCATTTCCAAGCATGTGGATTGGAACCTGTTGCTGGGGATGTGGAAGGGGCAACATTGTGGAGAGAAGCCAGAACAGGAATGTGGAGGAGTTTTGACATTTCCAGCCTGTATCTTCCTGCCTCCCTCTCCTCATACCCCCACATAGGCACACACACATGTGCACATTCTCTCTCTCCTTCCCAAACAGATGCAGACTGCCCTGGAGTCAACCAGACCGAATGAGGAGACAGCCATTCCCTTTTCTTCTCACTACCCGCTCCCTGGCCCCGTGCTGTGCTTGGCAGTTACAGCAGGCCTACGAGGAAATCCACCATGCTCTCCCTGTTTTTTTTTTTTTTTTTTGAGATGAAGACCTAAAAATATTCCACTTTATAATTGGCCGTCCAATCAGCCATGCAAATAAGCATTGTGCCAGAGCCTATAGAAAGCAAGGCAGGAGGGCTGAAACTTGGATGCATGCCAGCTTCTTTCCTTTCTTTTTTTAAAAAAATGTGCTTGGGATCTGAATTTAGGGGTTGAGGGAGGAAGATGTGCTGGGTAGGTTTCCATGGAGGCAGGCACTGGCCACTCATTTTATGTCCACCTGGTTGGTTTAGGGCAAAGGGGGTAGGATTTGGTGTCACGGGGGAGTTTGTAGGTATTGTTACTCAATATAGTTGGGACGATTTGACTTACTGTGTCTTGAACATCTGTTCCAGCCTCTGGGCCTTTCTTCCATATGACGCCAGCACAGCTGCCGAGAATGCCCTCTATCCTCCTTCCTGCTTATCCAAACCCTGCCTGTCCCTCAGGGCTAGCACTTACATGATGCTGTCGGGACCAACCACACACAGTGACTGTTGCCTCACAGCACTGCTTGTCTATAACAGAACCAGCCACCTCCCCATCCCTCTGTCCAGTGCTCATGTGCACAGAGCTCCCTGTGCATGCTGTCATCTCCCCTGATTCCCCTCAAGCCTCTGATGTCAATCAGTGGGCATGGTGGTAAGGGAGGCCGAGAGAAGTAATTCAGTGTTTGGGCGAAGAGCTTTAGAGTATCATACTTTCCACTTGTGTGTGACCTTGGTTAAATTGCTTTGCCCTCTAAACCTCAATTTTCTCCTCTATAAAACACTGAAGGTATGCGCTGACTGGTATGGCTCAGTGGATTGAGTGCTGGCCTGAGGGCCAAAAGGTTGCTGGTTCGATTCTTGGTCAGGGCACATGCCTGGGTTGTGAGCCAGGTCCCTGGTTGGGGGCGTGCAAGAGGCAACTGATCGATGTTTCTCTCTGTCTTTCTCCCTCCCTTGACCTCTCTCTAAAAATAAATAAAGTCTTTAAAACACTGAGGATAATATTTCCAGTTATGTAGAGTTTCAGGTTATGACAATTGAATGACATATTGCCTGTAAAGTACTTAGCATAATGGTAGGTTCAGAGTCAGTGCCCATTAAATGCTAGGTGTTATTATTATTTACAATTTTATAGTTAAGGAAAAGGAAACCTGGGGAGGAGGTGACGTAGTCCAGTTGCACAGTCATGGCTACCCAGCGAGGACTGGATTATTCAGTGCTGGCTCTGAGCCCAGGCCATGCTGGACACTCTGCTGGAGTAGTGACTGGTACCGAGTGAGGGGTGCAGCTGGAAAGAAAGGATATTTGCATGTGAGCACCCACTGCGTGGGAGAGGTAGATGGAGGCAGGTACATGTAGTAGGGAGTGCTCTTGACCTGGAGACAGAACAGGAGGAGAGTGCCTGCCTGTCATTTTCCCCAGGACAGAGCCAGGCTCATAGCAGGTGTTTGGTCCTTCTCTGGAGAAGAATGCCCAGAAGCGCTGAGCCATGGCTCTGCTGTGCCTCTGACCTGTGTAACCCTGACTGGCTCCTGCAGTCCTGAGTCACAGGGGTGGCCCTATGCAGGAGGGGCTGGGCCTCTGGGAACTGGCCAGCTCTCATGGGCTTCAGTTTTGAGGTCTCCTGGCAGCTGCCCTCCACCCAGCATGTGTCTTGCCTGAGTCGTGCTTTTGGAGAACTGGGTAGAGAGGTGAGAGCATGAAAGGTCTGATGGGGCTGACTGGCAGCAAGGGTACCAGGTGCTGGCCATGCTGCAGGCAGTGTGTGGCTGTCCTCAGATGGCCGGGCTGGCTGGGCTTTGCAGGAGCACAGCTTGTGGACAGACTTGATTTGTGCTGACGCTGCAGGACTTCCCCGGCAGCCAGATTTGCTGCTGTTGCTACTGCCTAGTCAAAGTCAAGAGAGAGAATTGTAACAACAGGCATCATGCCATGCTGTCTCTCAGCTGGTCTGAAGCCTCTAGCGTCTGGTTGGCCACAGGATAAAATTTCTGAGCATGGTGTTCAAGGTCCTTGAGGTACTCTGACCTCCTTACTTTTCTCGTATCACCTCTCACTCCCAGTCCCCAGGCCCAGAATTCATGCTGCAGCCACTTCAGCTGTTTGCTGGTGGGCAAATATGCTTGAAACCTGATTTTTCACATAGGCCATTTATTGTCCCTGTCCTTTGCCTGTGCACACTATTGCTCTTTGGGCTTCCAACCATGCCTGCTCAGATGCCTTCCTTCCCGGGCTTCCATCTGTCAGGTAACATACTCCAGTGGTTCAAATGTTGGCTTTGCTGCTGCATAGTCCGAGTTTCAAATTGGGGCTCTGCCATTCAGTAGCTGTGTGCGACCTTGGGTGGGTCACTTCACCTTGTGGACGGGCCTTAATATCGTTACTGGTGAAATGGCATTAACAACTCTGCAGGTATAGCGTTTTGTGAGAAGATGTATCAATATTTGTAGTGGTTTGCAAGTGGCAACTCTTGCACAACCGAGAACTCTTGCACAGCCGAGGTCTTCACAAGGTGGCTCTCACTGGCATCGGCCCTCCTGTGTCGGCTCAAAGCTGTTTCACCAGCCAGCTCCACCTCCTTCCAGGCAGAAGCAGTGCCTGAGGAGCGTTGCTCTTAGCATGATGGCAGGCCCAGTCAGGGCGCAGAAACCACACCAGCAGAGCAGGCACCCCACCCCGTGGCTTTCTTTTCCGCTCCCTTCCTGATCCACAGCCCCCTCACCCAGTCTTAGTAGGAAGAGGTTGAATCAGATTTTGTATTTGCTCAAGCCTTATCTCCCTGGCCCTCAGAAATTTAATATTCAGAATTGGAATTGCTCATGAAAAATGATCTGTTCTCTCCTCTTTTGTTTCTCTGTGACGATTATAGTTTCAGGTCATTTCCTTGAATTAATTAATTTGGCAAACCTTGTGAAACACTGGTAACGTGCCTGGGACTGAGAGGTGCTGGGGCGATAGCCAGCATTCTCAGGTGGGCGTGTGTTTTCCCAGCCCCTTCGCTGGTGCTGGTGGCCATGGCCCTCACGGTGCTCGAGGTGATGCGTAGGGGGCTATTGTTACTCATGGTATCATTTTACAGAGGACTGGGGTCCAACCCTCATGTCTGGCCCTTCTAAGTCGGATATCCTTTCCTTCTGAATTTGGTCTCCTTCCTTGCTCATTGGAAGGTCCATGGAGCATCCTTTCACAGAGCTTACCTAGCCCAACCGTCTAGAGTGGAAGGCTTCCTTTTGATTTGCCTCTCTTGTCAGTGTGTGCAGAGCACTGGGCAGGTGCAGAAGAAGAGGTGGCTTCCTTCTAGAAATTTATAAATTCGCCACGGTGGATAGGACACGCACATCTTCACTGAACAAGTAGTTATTGAATGCCTGCTCTGTGCCTGGCACTGTGCTGGGAATTGGTAATATGGTGGCAGACAGAAAAAAAAAAAGTCTGGTAGGCTTCTAGCTGTGGGTACAGGCAATTTAATTGGGAAAGAGATAAATAATCCAAATAGTTAGAGTGTTATAAGTGCTATGAAGAAAATTTATGGAAACTTAAATAGCAGTGCAAGTAGAACACCATAAAATAAGAACACACCAAGACAAATTATAGGACCAGCATGTATCGCTCTGGAAAGGCCCTGGGCCTGCCTCCCTCCCTTGAAGGCAGAGAAATTCAGGCCGGGGGTGGGGTGTTCTGTTGAGTGGGCTTTCCACGGGTAGTGTGTGTGGAGGGGCCTGGAGGAGGGGAGTGGGCTCTTTTGAGAAGGGTGTTAAGAGCTGTAATTCCTTCCACTTGAACCTAGTTCTGGTCCCTCTTTTAAAGTATAAGAAAACCCCCAAAGACAAAATTTGTACTTTTGTGGTGTGGGAACATTTCTTCCAACTGAGAACTCCTCCCCGTCTCCCCAAGTAGGACTGAAGCATTTGCAATCCTACTTTTGTGTAAGACCTTGGTTTACAGCCTACATTTGGGGGATAAGTAAATACACCTGCATTTGAACAACAACGGGATGAGTTCAGGGTGGCTCGTGAAAGATTCCACTGCTGTATGAGAGCTATTAGGAACTTTAATATCAGGTGAGGACTGGGGGCAACTGAGGGGTTGGGGGCAGGGTGTAGGCCCTGAGCCTGAGGAAGAAGAAATACTGCCATCCTGCAAGGGCTAGCCATCCTCGGCCCTAGGAGCACAGGCCCAGAACATCGAGAAAGGAACAAGAAGGGCATTGCCTAAATGAGGAAGAGACTATACAGGTGACCCTTGAAAACACAGGGGCTAAGAATGTTGACTTCCAGTGCAGCAGAAAATTCACGTATTACTTTTGACCATGGTTGATGGGTTCCAGGACACTCATGGATACGAAAATCCGTGCATGCTCAGGTCCCTCAAATTAAATGGCATAGAACAGCGCGTACAGTTGGCCCTCCGCATCCACGAATTCTCAACTGCCATAGAAAGTTTATGTCCCAGTACTAGGCCAGAGAGAGCACCAGGGGGATGACCTAAGTGTGTCCAGAGCCAGGCTCCCTTGTGTTTCCAGCTCTTGCACAGCCGAGGCAGTCGAGGTGGGGAGGACAGGGACAGCAGTGATGAGGCCAAGTGTGCCACTCAACAGTTGCCATGGGAGAGGAGAGGGATGAAAGAAACCAGGGTAATAACACAGCTAAATATGCTCCTGTGAAGAAAAGAAAGGACCCGGGCATAAGCAAGGTCTCTAAGACAGGGAATAGAAAGCAATAACCGTAAAAGGAAAAACTGACAGAATAGATTTCATCAAAATGACAAACTTGTGCTTATCAAAAGATGCTGTAAAAAACAGGAATGAGCAAGCCATCAATTGGAAGAAAATATTGCAGAACACAGAACCGATGAAGGGTTTATCTTCCAGGACCTATAAAATATTCATATAGCTCAGTAATATAAAGACAAACATTTCAATTTTAAAAGTTGGCAAAAGGTGTAACAAATGTTTCTAACAGAAGACACAAATGGCCAAAAGGCCCATGAAAAGATGTTCGACATTATGGTCATCAGACAAACCAAGTTAAAGCCACACTGACCTGCTACTACCTACCCGCCGGAGTGACTAAAATTAGAAGAGGGGATAATGCCAAATGTCGGTGAGCATGCAGAACAAGCAGGGACCCTTCCACGTCGGTGGTGGGACTGTACAGTGGCACAGCTCTTTGGAAAAACCTCAGGCGGTGTTTTATGAGGCCTATTTTATTCCTGGATATTTACCCAAGAGAAATGAAAACATACCCACAAAAAGATTTCTACACAAAAGATTATAGCAGCTTTATTCATAATGCAAAAAAATCCTAGAAACTATATAGGTGTCCATCGATAGGGGAATAGACAAACAAACTGATGTAATCGTAAAATGGAATAGCACTCCGCAGTAACAAGGCACGAACTGATGGCACGTGTAGCATCCTTATGCTGAGTGAAAGAAACTTTCCACAGAAGAGTAAATAACTGTATGAGGCCATTTATCGTAGTTCTTGGACAGGCAAAACTAACCTGCGGTGGTGAGAGTCAAAATAGGGGTTGCCCCTAGAGAACGTGGGGTGGGGACTGGGTGGGAAGGGGCTCGGCAGAACTTTCAAGGTGCGGGTAGTGCTCTGTGTCTAGGTGGTGGGGGGAGGGGACATCCGTCAAAACTCCTTAAATAGCACACCTAAGAATAATGCATTTCCCAAAGTGTACATTTTACTTTAAAAAACCTGTAACTAGGCATGCTTGAAGGTTTAGGGGTAAATTGTACAGAGTGTACCTAAAAAGAAAATGCCTGATGGGTGAATTGAAGGGTGGCTAGATATGCGATAGGGCACTCATAGCAACATCTTAATTGTGGGATTTAGGTGATGGATATGTTTGAAGATGTTCATAATGTTAGAATAAATATGCTCAAGTTGCAGTAATATAAACGAACAATAATTGTGATTTATTGCTTATCTTGTCCATTAAAACCTGCCACAGAAGCCTCTGTAGTATAGCAGACTTACCAAATTCAGAAGAATCCTTCCCTCCTCTTAGTCGTTGGCGTCACCTGGATACCTTTGAGTTAATTTTCTCCCCAAAGCTATGATTCTGTCTCCCGCCTTGAATGTGATCATCTCAAATATGTTTCCTTAAGTGCTGAGTGATTGCCGTAGCTTTAGAATTGTTGCTTTCACTATTTCTTAATTTGATAACAGACATGCCTGTTAAAATGAACAGAAGGAGACTGGGAGACGGTGACTGAGGAAATTCAGAGTTCAGTAAATATTATGAAGTATACTCTGACCGAAACAAAGTTCTAGTGTTTCGACAAAGCTTTAAATAGAAGGCGAGCTAGAACATCCTTTTCCCTCTGACGACAGTTACCCACCCATAGTGCTATGGTGCATGTCATGTACAAGAGCTGAAAAGGCTGTACATTTTAACATTCGGGGCCTTAGTCAAAAAATACCAGCGACATTGTTCAAGTTAGCGATGTCAGGCAAGCCTTTGAGGGGAAAGGGGAAGTTAGAATCCACTGTGGATAATCATAGAGTGAACTGAGGACAGAGATTAGATCAACACTTATTCCTTTTTGTTTTCCTGGAATGAAGTCAGAGCAACATTGTTCTCATTTTTATTTGCAATGAACCTAATTTTTGAACTTAGCTGTGTAATAATCAGCACAGGAAAGGCAAACCAGAAGAAAGGAAGAGTCAGCACATGGCTAGTTCATCCTTGCATGAGAATGAAAACCACAAAAGGAAGAAAACTTCTCCCTTCTGTCTGGGCAAGTTCCCTCTGCCTGTCTTCCCTGGCTCAGTTTCCTTCTGCCGTGCTGAGCCCCTCCCCACCCCAGGTAGGTAGGGATGTGTGTGTGTGGCCTTTTCTGTCCCTCTGCCTGCCAACCCAGGCCTAGCTATAATCACCATCTGCAAGGCCTGCTCTGGTGTTTACCTCCCGTTATAGGGTGCTTTACTTAGGAGGGACTCCTACGGACGTATTCTGCTTCAAGCCCTACAAGCCCTTCGTCGACATTAGTTATTCCTGTTATACAACACAACAGTGCTGGAGCTGTGGCCTTGATGGGATCGGTCACTGGGAATAGAATTTTCCCAATTCTATAAAGGACACATGGGCACTTTTCCCATTCTGTAAGGGACAGCATGTTCCCCGGGTGACAAGCTTGAGACTGGACTCATCCAGGTGGTGCCAGCAGAATTGTATAGGGGCATTACGGAGATGGACGTTCCGTTGGTATAGTGAGAAACTCTAAGAAAGCCAGAGCATTCTGGTGACAGTGAAAATTGCATTGATAGAATGAGAGTGTAATAAAGCTGACCAAATGCTATATTTTTATAAAGAAATGGAGAGGAAAGGGGAGAAGAGAGAGTGCATCAGTCTGCAGAGGACTCACAGTGGCTCGTGTGTTTCCTCCATTGCTCTCAGCCCTGAATAAGGAGGGCTCAACCTGTCTGAATCACTGGCAATCGACAGAACCTAGTACAGTGAACTATGCTGAATGCAGAGCACTGAGAGGAAAGACCACATTTCACTCACGTCTGGGTCTCGACATCCCAGCATTGAGAGAGAGCCCCGGAAGGACCCCTGAAAGGCAGTGAGGACAACTGGGTCCCAGCACTGGGGCTGATGCAGGTGAGAGAGGCCCTAGGGGCTGCCCTTTCTGCATTTGGAGCAGCCACCTGGTTATAAGGAAGTCCTTGGCCAAGTCCCCACTGTGTCTCTGCGCTCCCCTCTTGGAGGTTTAGGTGTGCTGCCATGTGGTTTTCCAGCAGCTGCATGTGTGCCTCTTGTCTGCAGCCCGTCTCCTGAAGACAGCTGTTTCACCCTCCGTGTCACCCTCAGCTGTGAGAGGGCCGCGGGGCCACCAGTCGCCCTTCCAGGAACGGTTGCTGCCCTGGGACTTGGGAGTGTTCTCTGCGTCGGCCCTGTGCTCCTCCTCCCTCCTCCAGCACTCCGTCTCGCCAGGACTGTGCCCTGCTTTCTAATACAGTCAGCTTCAGAAGTAAACGTCTGTTCATTTATCCACTAACTATTAAGTGCCCATGTGTCAGGTGTAGACAAAAGGAATTTGCTACAACTATAGATAATTTGCAATCGCCCAGATTCCCATATGACCTTCAAGTCTATTTGAGTTTGCAACAAATTAAGAAAGTAAGCCATGTGGTGGGGTGACTAGTTCCTGGTGATGTGGTTTTGGAGGAGTGTACAGAGTTTCAGGACCCTTGATGCAGAGAGAACTTGGGGACACATGGAGCCACCTGCTCCTGCTCCCTGCCTTCAGAGCAGGAGGGGAGTCAAGTGAGAAAATCCACAGACTGTGTCAGGGTGGAGGGAAAGGAAGAGTTGTGTTTCTAGTTCTGCCTCGGGTTTTTCTAGATTAGCTTAGAAATTGCAACCTGACCTGTGAGACCCTCAGAATTGGTGGAATTCTGGAGCATAAGGGCCTGAAGCTCACTGAATTCCTCCTAATTAAAAGTGGGGCTCATTGGAGATGTGTTCAAGTCTGGACTCCCTCTGGCTCAGCGCGGTGGGCTTAGGGTGGTCCTCTGTCCCGTGCATGCTGCCTCGCAGTCAGAGGTGAAGAGGAGGCGGAAGCTGATGGCCAGCTTCTAGAAAGGCCTGCTCTAGAGATAGCTTAGAACCAGGAGCGAGCCAGAGTGTTTGGGGACCTGGCCACACAGGACAGTCCTGATTGCTAAAACCAATCAGAGGAGGGGAAAAGTGGGCAGACATGGCAGGTGACAGAGGCAGTCCGCACGGAAGGGAGAAAGGGAGGAAGGGAGAGGGTGGGGAAAGGCTGAGGGTGAGATGGGGGGAGAGAGGAGGGTCTTAGGAAAGCCCCCAGGAGGGAAGACCTGTAACCTGACCCAAGGCCCCGAGACAATGCCTCTATTTTTTTTTTTTTTTAAGTGAAACATGGTAAACTCAAGTATCCTTGGGTAGGGGGATGTTTCAGTGTAGCTGCTGTCTTGGTTCATGTGATGGGTGAATTTTTTCTTCTTTCTGAGGCTCAATTTGCCCATCCGTATTTCATGGGAGGATCTCACATTTTCACGTGAAATGGTTTGATGTTTCGGATCGCTGCCTCCGCCTGTGCCACGGTGGCCCTCCCTTCCCCCACGTCCTGGCAGGGACCACACCTTCCCAGTCACTTTCTGTTACTACACTTCAGTGTTGTAACCTGATTTAGGGGACCCCTCTGACACTGCAGGAAGTAGGCTGCTCCCTCCATGTCACTGTCTCCTCACCACGCCCGGTATCACATCAGCGCTGATGCCCCCATTTTGAGCAAATGGAGGGAGAATTGAGTAAAAGGACATAAACCATTTTACTTAACTGCATGCCTGAAGGTTCCTTCCTGGTTGGTTTTGCAGCATTTCTAGCTAAAACTGACCAAGCGACAGACCCTCTCTCTGACAGGTATCCATGTGCCAACCCCCATGGGGTCTGTACGGGCCCCTGTGGAGGGAATGTCCTGACCTGAGACATGTGGCTCTAGCTCAGTTGCTCTGATCCTTAATGTACAGCCTATCACTAGGGTGACTGACTTCTCACGGTGACAAGTTCCCAAGGGTGAGGTCCCAGCTCAAGCCTAGTGTCCTCTGGGATATGCTTGACTCACAAGAAGCCCATGGGTCCTTCCCAGGCCAGTGGACAGCATGTGACTTCCCTGCCACTTTGCTTTTCCCTGTCCAGGAAAGGGGAGTGGCAGTTTCAGACTGCGACCAAAGCACGGAGCCCTTGGGGGATGTGGTGCTAGTTTTCCTTGCTGTGAGCATGACTGTCTTTATGATTCTCTTGTGTTCTTGTCACTTGGATTTAGGGAGGGGACCTTCCCTAGCTTCTCTCTCCTCCCAGACACTGCAGTGTCCACAGGCAGGCTGACGTCCTGATGACTATCTGTCCCCTCCTTACGCCTCACTAGACTGTGGCTGTGGAAGTGGCAGACCATTGACGGTGGCGGGCTGGCTTAGTAAGCCTTGGGTGGGGAGGTATCTAGCCCTATTTGTTGGTGACTTAGAAAATGGGGTCCTGAGTCCTTGTTTTAAGCACGGAGTCCCATCCTCTAATACCTGGATAATAGGAAGCATCCCACCCAACTCCTTAAGTACAACATAAATTTCACCTTCACCCGCACGGCCGTACTTTCTCTGCACACGTGTACAGGTATCAAAGACAGCACTCGTGCCCTTTATTTGGGGCTGTCTTTTCGTGGTTTTTGTGTACTCTCTGTGCTGCTGTCATTTGTCAAAGTCTGAGGATAGTTTCTCACAGAAGGATGGCTGTTCAATTTTATGTAAGGCTATGATAATAATCTTCTTCCCAGCCCCCAAACCTTAGAGCGTCCTCACGCACTGCTCTGGGGCTGCCGTTGGCGCACATCAGAGCTGACAGACCAAATTATAGTACTTCCTAACCCAGGGCTAAGGGGTAAATGCCACGGCACGTAAAGTATTTTGCAGAAAATATTATTTTAACTCACTTTCACGGTGGCAATGGGTTTTTTATACTCTTGTTGGAACTTTGGTGAACTTAGAGTAAAACCCGAAGGCTTCTTTTAGGATAATGGGGAATTCATGTCCTTCAAAGTCTTTTAAAACATATTTCCTGGTGGCTGTTTCTTTTGTGCCTGTTGTTCTGAATTGTAGTGTGTGCGTCCAAACAAGGCTGAGACGGTGTGTGACTGTGCATGTGTGTGTTTGGAAAGGCCTCAGTGACTAATTTTAGTGCTTCTACGTTTTCACAGGGAGCAGTAAGGAAGGACTGGCAGAACCTGTTTTTAGAAAAGTATTTGCAAAGATTTGCTAGTAGCCCACACATAGCTATTAAGCAAAAAGGTTACACCACGCCTCTTAGAAAGATCGGGGCTAGATAATCACTAGCCTTCCCCTTTTTCTGGCAGAGAAGCAAAAGCCAAGAGCAGTCATCTCATGGGCATTAAGGGCCCAGAGCGGGGGTCAGCACACTTGCTCTGTGAAGAGCCAGATAGTAAATGTTTTATGCTTTGCAGGCTGTGAAGTTTTTGTCACAGCTACTCAACTCTGCTGTTGTAGCGCAAAAGCCCCCACAGACAGCACATAAACAAATAAGCATGCTGTGTTGCAACAAAACTTTAGTTACAGAAATCTGGCCAGCGAACTAGATTTGGCCCGTGAGCCATGATTTGCCAATCCTGTTCTAGGGAGAAGTACCCATCTACCCCAGCCCAAGAAGGCAGCTCTGCTTTGCCCGCTCACCCGTGTGCCAACCCAAGTTTTCTGCAGCTGATCAAGAACCAGCCCGCGAGGTTAGGCTGGTTTTCAGTCCTCTCCTAAAAAGGGTTCATATCTGCAGAAGTTTACGTAGACTCCTGAGAGAGAACCTTATTCCCCTTCACTGTACCTCGCGCAGCAGATGCTCAGGAACTGTATGTATCAAATGTAGAATAAAATGTAGAATGAAAGAATTCTTGAAAATTTAAAGGAAATCATGGTTCAAGTCAGGACTTAGCTGTGAGCACCTGGGTGATTTTCTGGGGAACTCGGATCCGTTGGGAATGTCTACCAGTGGCTGCCACCCTCCTTTCCCATGTGACACTGGGTAGGTCTTTCTCGCACAAGTGCCGCCTCCCTGTTTCTCACTCATGCTCACAGATATGCCCTCCCCCCTTTTTCCCTTGTTCCAGCACATAATACTGCTGCTACTAATACACACACAGACACACAGGCGCTTTTTTGCCTCCTCTGGCACACTAAGAGGACAGAGGTGGTGACAGAGCATTCAACTTTGGGAAGTTTGCTAACATTAAGCCCAGGTACATAGATGGTGGTACTTTGTATTCTGCCAGTGCATCACAAGTTGCCATGATATTTCTTTAAATACATATTCACTGCTGACTGACAATACATTTGCACCCTATTATGTAGTTTTTAGAAACAAATTCTTGGTGAGCATTGTCAGCTGCGAGACCTCAGATGGGAACTGAGAACAAAGTGAGCCCCGTTGAGTCTCTCTGGCCTCCCGTTCTACCTGCCTTTATATCGGACTTTATAAATCGGTTATTCTAAGAAGTTAGTTATCAGGTGACTCACTTAAAAAAAGACAGAAACACATGTTAAAGCTTATTTTGACCTAGAATATATAACTGGACATTTATTTGCCAATCTTTTGGAGGAGGGCCAAAGGCTTTTTTTTTAGTATGATGCATTTACTGGTCCTAGTGCCCATTGTTTTTCTTGCATAAACTACATCTATTTACAGTTTCCAGTTGTTTTATTTAAAAATAGAATAAAAATACATGAGAAGAAAGCTGAGCAGTTCTGAAAGTTTATGGTTTTTCCTTTATCTTTTGCTGTCATCTCGCCCATGTCCAACTGAACAACAAAGCCTTTAGCTACATTCCTTATCCAGTACTTCCAGAGGATTCAGTCTTCTTTTTATGGAAACAGCAACTCTTTTTTCACTCAAAGCTCATCATCTCAGCAGTGTTCAATTAAGTTAGGTAGTTCCAGCAACAAATCCACCAGATATAAACTTGGGAACAAACACAGCCAATTCTTGGTAAGTGTACAACTTATCTGTTGAGAACAAACATGTATAAGCTTTCTAGAAATTAGCCTAGGAGCCATATGAATTCGTTATGGCATGGACATTAGTCATCTTTTACCCAGAAGGAACAAAGAGACTATCAGTTCATCTTACCAGTTGGTTAAAAGGACATCAATTTAAAAAACTTCTTCTGTATTAGAAAAGAGGTCAAGGCCTGAATCTCTACCTTCAATTCCCAGGAAAATAATGATCATTTGTCATGTGCATACTATGCTCTGGACATTGCACAGTATCTCGTTTATTCTTTCAGTAACACTTTCAGTGATTAGGAAACCAGGGCCCACAAGGATGAAGTGCATGTGCAAGTTTATGTAGCTGAATCACAAGGGAACTTTGAACCCAAACTGACTCCAAATTCACTGTATTAACCAGCTGAGTCATCCAGCTAGAATTCAGTTTTCCTTATCCTGGCTTAATGGATGCCTGGTTGTTTTCAAGTGGCAAACTAATGGAGTGTAGGCCCTGCCGAGGTGATATAGCCGCTTGTGTTTTAAAACTCATCTCTTTACCTTTTACTGATTGTAAGGAGGGTTAGTCTTATCTCACGTCTTTGTCTCTCTCTGTACTCTCCTGTATCTGGGCTGTTAAAAAAAGATATGCAAGATAGGATGTTACAGTTGAACTACTTGTTCTGGATTTGGATTTTTTTAGAAAAAAGTTTGGTATTTGAGCAGAATCACAAGTTGTAGAGAGTAGTAATTTCCAGACAGTTGAGGTCTGATTCACCCACAGAGTGCCGTAATTAAAGGAAAACCTGTATTTGTTTGCTCTTTTACCCTAATTTCCTAGGATGTTTTATAAATAATGAGCCTAGATATTTAGAAAATAGCAGCTATTTAACTTTTGAGCTTCTATGGGCTCTTCATGTTCAGATGTCTCAAATTACCCTGATGGTATGAGCTTGCCCGAACGCTGACTTTATGGGGAAGTGACCATGGAAAGTGAACTGTGCTGACATATAAAGGCGGCTTTAAAATGAAGAGTATAGAAATTAAGCAGCTTGCCCGTTCTCTTTGGAGGTACATTTATGAAATAGAGAGCTCCAGTGTAATGATTTCAGTTGGTCACAGAGTGTTAATGAATTTTGAATCGAGGCAGTTATGATTAAGCCTGTTGGGTTTTTGAACACTAATCATTATTGAAATGATGATTGATCTTAGTGATCATGAAAGCATTAAAAAGGCATCTGTCTGTGCCTGAGTTAACAGGATGGATGTAGTTTTGAGCTTTAGCTAGCCAAACAGGGCTTTAGTTTAGTGGCTGTGATTTCAAGGTGCTTATTTATTTATGGTCTTCTTGTGTTTTTCTGAGCCTTCAGTCCTGTTGCATTTTTTTCTTTTTCTTTTTTTTTTTTCATAGAATACAAATGCTGTTGTGGGGGGCGTGCTTGGTGCGCTCCTTTGGGTCTCCGCATTGTGGCAATGTCAGGTGAAGCTGAGAATGATTTCTCAACTTTGCAGAACCCTGCCCTTGATTGATAAGAGGTCCTCGGCCCACCCCCACCCTAGAGCTTGCGGAGATCCTTCTGTGGAACATTCATAACCCAGCCACCTTGGTGACAGCAGCCACTGTGTTGAGTGCATTTCCTGCTGTCACTGTTAATCCATAACTCGCTGAGGCGAGTGGTGGTGACCCACTGAGAGGACGCGGAATTTCAGTGCTCTGCCGAGGGGGCCAGGGCAGAGCCACGGTTTGTACATGTTCTTTATTACCCACAATCTGTGCTTCCTTGAAAGATTGTTCTTTCGGGAGATTGCTTCACAGCGAAGAAAGCGGAGGGAAAAAATTCATCTCATTGAGTGAATAAAGACACCAAACATGCTTTAAAATGACAGCCGCAGGCACCGTTGAGCCTGCCCAGCTGAGCGCCTTTTATTCTAGCTGACCACCTTTCTCATAAAGCACCTAGGTAAGAGGAGCCCCCGTCTCCCCTGGGGCTCCTTGTGAATTAGACGTCCCTCGCTCTGACAGTCCTGCTCCCAGCGAAGAGGCGTTAGCGCCTGGCTGCAGGCAGCCCCTCTCCTGCCAGCGGATGCAGCTTCTGTGGACCCTCTTGGCCTGCAAGCTCGTCTCAGGTTGGGACCCATAACCCTGGCCTCCAGAGGCCCCCATGTTCCCTGCCCTGCTTCTCACAGACCCGCTGGCCCAGCGGGGGCGTCGCTTTGTGTCCTGTCCTGGAATTTTTACAAGCCATTCCCTGTGTGGACTTGAGGTGGGTCAGGGAAGGTGGGCAGGCTGTGAGGTAGCTCAAGTCTGCTGGACATACTCCCTCTTTTCCACGTGCAGCTCCCAGGGCTCTGAGGCTGCTGTTCCCACCTCCAGGTTCTTGGCGTGCCGGTGCTGCCCTTCCCCTCGCAGGGTTTCACTCTCTCCGTCTGCTAGCGGACGGCTGAGTGTGCCTTCCGCGTGGGCACCCTGGCTCTGCGATTCAGAGCCTTCCGTTCGGTGCTTTCTCCACCCCGTCCTCCCTGCTGCCTTCAGCACCCCACTGCAGGCACATGTCGTCATCCTTCCCATAGACACTCCCAGCTTGGTTTCTCTCACTTCTCCCCTCCCTCTCCGGATGGCCCTAGCGAGTGCTGACTGTCAAGGTGGCCCCACTTGATCTCCCAGGTCAGGCAGGGAACTCAATGCCCAACCCTGGCCTGAGTCTCTGTTTCCTTACCTGCAGCTTCAGTTCTTCCTCTAGAGACCAACCACAGGAAACGGACCTCCATCTCCATCACTTCCTGGGTGGGCTCTTTCTGACCGTTAGGCTTTCTCCTCCACACAGAGCCAACTTCCTTAAGTATCTTTTAGCTTAAGATGTTCCGTGGACGCATGTGTGGGAGGCAGAGAGTGTGCGTGAGCGAGCATGAGAGTAAGAGTGGGTGTTTATCCACACTGGCGTCCACCGGCAGGCCCACGTGATTGGTTCTTTGGGCTGTGTTTTTCAGCTTGCTTTTTTTCACCTTGGCCACTCTAGCAGACACACTTTACATTATAACTCACAAACAGGTATATGTATATATCCTTTAAAACATGAGTTTGAGGAAAAAATACTTACTAAATTCTGACATTTTCTGTACATTCTGATATTTTCCATTCTATTTTATTTCATTTTTCAAAAGTTACTGGATATAAATCACAGAATTAACTTCATGTGTATTCTGTTTAAAAAGTCCTCTCTCCCATTACGGTATAAATTCCATAAAGACTGGCAAGTAACATTTACCTCATATACTTGGTGCTCAACTCATGTTGTTACCTGATTACTCTCTCTCTGCAAATCCTTTGGAGAAATACTTCTCTGTGCTGAGAAACAGTTTTCTTCAAAAGATAAGGTGACTTCTGTCACGAATCTGATGTCCTTCTTTCTCATTAGCTGTCAGAAATCTCAGCGGTAATAGTGCTAAAAATATGTCTACACAGCACACATCTGTGTAATGGTCGTATTCTCGTTTGTTTTCTTTTCCATGTTTATTTATTTTTCTTACCTATTTTCTAAATACTTAGCGTTTCAGATGATTTTAATGAAACATAGTCAATGAGGAAAGCCTACACCACTCGGAGATCCCTAAAAGCAGATAGAGAGTTGGCCACCGCCCCCCCCCCCCCCCCACCCATGACCATGCCCTTGCGGGCAAACTTCCTCACGTTTGGTGTCTGCGCTGTAGATCGGCTTGTTAAGAGATCTGTTCAGACCTCAAGGGTTTGTTTGTTTGTTTATTTATTTATATTATTCCCACTATTCCTATAGTGATGTATCCTTTCCCCGTCCTTAGTATAGATCTGCCTTCTTTTTAACAGCCATATAGTACTCCAGTTACTTCAAATTTTTATATTCTTGCTGCTTAGAGTTCTTTGTAGAGAAAGGTAGGTACTAAATAAAAACTTACTTTAAAAAGAACAGCAGAGATTATTAAGTAACCTTAGCCACCCGAACAAACAGAATCGTTTAGTAATGGCGTCTGGAGCCGCCAGTGTTCCCGGGAATGGAACTGCTTGGGGGAGGCCCGTGTGGCTCCTGAGCCGGGGGTGGGGGTAGGGCCCTCCCTCCAGCCTCTGGGCGGTGGGGACACTGGAGGGAGAGGCTGACTGGCAGGACGGGACCCTTGTTGGTGACCCTCGCTGTTTCAGGGCTGGTCTGCAGAGGCTCACTGCTCAGGCATTGACCTGTGTGTTCGTTTTCACTTCGGGGCCGCTGTCGGGCCATGCCTGTCTTGTTTCACTTAATTTTACTTTCTAATACTAAAACAGTGGTGAATTACAGGCATGGAATTAATAATCTTGAGTATATATATCAAATACTTCATCTCAATTATAGACTTCACACTTTATATGTTTTCAAACTGTGATTTGTGAATTTATACAGGAATAAATGATCTATGTTCCTATGATCTCAGCACATTCACTGGAAATAGGTGACTATAAATTAGGGCTGCTCATCCCCCAAAGTGATTTTTACGTTGGGAGTGACAACTGGTGAGCTGAATGCTGCCTGCCCCCCAGTGACCCACAGATGTCCCTTGTTTGTTTTAGTGGTGAAGCAAGGTGGGTGACACAGGGGCTGGGAGCCGGGCCCTGGTTCATCTCCTGACTGCTCTGTCTGTAATAGACCAGACAGACTGCTGGACAGTCCAGGGAGGTGTGGGAGCAGGTTTGATGGGGCACCGCTCTCCTGGCACTGGTACCTCAGAGTGCAGCCAGTGCTGACCCAGCGGGCCCACCTGAGGGAGACCTCCACCCAGCGCGTGTGCAGACCTGCAGGGTGGGCGGTGAGTCAGCCTTGTCCCTCTGCTGGTTTAGCGAGTAGTCAGGCGTTGCTCTGTGCGGGCCCTGTGCTGTTTTCGGGAGGCAGCCAGTGCTGTGCAGGGCACGTTGCAAAGATACCAGAGTAAAATAAGCCAGCGTCATGGGAGCATGCTACATGCAGACCCTGGCTCATGTGTTTTACCTGCGTTGCCACATTTACAGTCAACAGCAAACCTGGGCATTTTCTGCCTTTTGTACTCTGATTTTATGATGAAGAAGCTACAGTGAGAAAGGGTAAAGTTGCTTGCCTGAGTCCACAAAGCCAGTAAGTGGCAGAGCCAGAACCGGACCCCAGGACCTTTGCCTCCCCGCAGGAGGCGAAGCCGTTTCTGCGCCCGTGGCTGCGCCCTTCCTTAAATGGGAGCGGCCCCACCCCCCAGGTACCAAGTCTTGTACAGTTAGCAGCTGTGACCTCCAAGGTGCATCTCAGGTTGCTCAGAGGATGTCGCCTGGGCGATCCTAGGCGGAGGTCATTGTGGTGTGACAGGTGGGAAAACACAGAAGGCCAGGTGAGATGTGACAGACATAGAGGTGTGGTTCCCCAGCAGGTGGGTGCGGTCAGGTCTCTCCAAACCAGAGGGCACAGTTGCGGCTGCTGCTCCCATTGAGTGTGGCAGGAGGCAGCTGAGTGTCTGTGACTCTCCTAGGTGAATGTAAATAACGATCCCTTCTCTGCCTGTCTTAGTCTGTCACTTAGAGAATCAGCTGAGATAAGATGCTGGGCAGTGTTTCTTTTGCCCAAGTGCTGTGTCCAAGTGTGCAAGTGAGATTTTTACAGGAGAATGAGGTGAGATTGCATTTATACTTCAGATGTCAGGGAATTTAACTATACACAGATCTGAAAGGCTTTTCTTTAGCTCTGTTAATGGAAAACAGGAATGCCTGTTTTCTTGTCAAAATGAAATGTTTGGTTTTAAACTCACTCAGTTCCTGTCATTTTGAAATGTTTGCTCATTTCCTCTCAGCCAAGGAGGTAGACCTGTTAGAGCATTTGGCTTATGTCACACAGCCTAACCAATGTGAAGAAAAGGCTTCTTTTCTAAAATGAAGGGTATTTTTGGCAGTTGTCCCATGAGCCAGGCCCCACAGATCATGGGGGCGGGGGGCCGTGAGCTGCTTTGATCGGCCCCAGTAGAGCACACACTCCCACTGCCATCCGCCTTGACCGGAGCTGTCGGAACAGGATGGAAAGGCCTGACCCTGTTTAGAAAGGTGAGTGGGATTTGGGCCTGTGTTTTAGAACTGCTCTTAGGGTTGCCTGGCAGCGAGACAAGGCCTTGGCCCAGGTGCTTAGAAACGCAGCCTTGGCATCACGGCTCTGTTTTTCCTTTTTCGTGGGTGATGCCATCCTGGTAGTTATGGAGGCTAAGTGCTCGGTTCCCTGGTCGGTACAGTGAGGGGGTTCTGCGAAGGTAGATGCGATGGCTCTTGCCCTTAAGGTAGTGGTAGTCTACAACTAATGCAAGACAGCACATCCAATAGGTTTACCTTCCCAGCTAGACAGGAGCTCCTGGAAGCAGGGCAGTGCCCTGCCCTTCTCTGCTCTCTTTCATGGCCTTGTATTTAATTGCAGCTCAAGTGTTTGTTATAGCTTACTTTCATGATTAAATGCCAAACTTGGGGTGCAACTTTCAGCTCTGGGGCTGCAAACTGTTTTGTCTCACATGCCCACTCTGGTCAGTGATGATGCCCGACCGAGCACCTCGTGAAGCTGCGTTAGGGTGCTGTGGGAGGAGGGCCAGCTGACGACTGGCGACTGATGTCGGAGGCAGAGGTGCCTGGGGAGCAGGGCAGCAGGCACGTGGCGGTCATTTGTCTTCCCTGATAGTGCATCAGGCTTGCAAAAGGGGGCAGAATAGTCTTGGAGGAAATAAAAATCCCCAGTCATCCCTGAAAGGGTGGAACAAGACTTAGATAAACAGAGAGAAGTGCTGTCAGTCATGAAGGAGAGTAGTCACAAACCCCAGAGGTTCCAGTGACTACAGCATGTATGCAGGACGTTACGGGAACTGACGGGCTGGAGCAGAGGGACATGTGGAGAAGAAAAGGGGAACCTGGTAGGGCGGGGCCTGTGCTTGGTGGGGTTTTTGGTAGGTAGAACACAGATCGTAGAGGCCCTTGGGCATGCCAGTTGGAGGGATTTAGATGTGTTTCCGTCCTTTACTTTTTAGGAAGTTTTCCCAAAGGCTTCAAATGCTTGTTTTCCCAATTGCGCCATCCACCGTCTCCCTGCTGGAGATCTCCAGTACTCTGCTTTAACTTTGATTGGTGTCTGCGGTGTCTTGGAATTTTTATATATGCGTCTGATGTCCCCTTTCAGGACATGGACAGTATCTTAGCCATCTTTGAATCCCCAGGGCTCAGGACTGCACCTGGTATGGAGTAGATACCCACTGAATATTGTTGAATTAGATTAAAGTGTGGTATCAGAACTACCAGGCATGGTCTGGTGGATGTGACCAGTGCCCTAACATTGAAACTGGTTGAGGAAGTGCATGGCTGACCCCTGTGGACCCTAGCCACTACCAAGAGAACTCAGAATGCATATCCCAGGAGGGGTGAGATGGGAAGCAAGGGATGTCTGAGGCATCAAGTTTACAGGAGTGTGTAGTGTCCCAGAAACCAGTTGGAAATGAAGACAGCCATAGAGAATGGATGAGATTGAAGGGGGCAATTTAGAAAGTTGAGGGTAGGTAGATGCATTCCTGGAGAAAATGACTTTCAGGGCCCATGGGCCCTGTGCGTAGAGAACTACCCCTAAGCTTGTGGATCAAAATTAATCACCAAAGGAGTTGAATCTCTTGAGAAATGAGGAGCTGCTAAAGATTCTCTTAGATGCTTCAACTTTCACAGAAGCAGAGTGATCCTATAGGTCGCATGTATGCAGGTAGGACTCTTTTGTTTGTAATTGACCAAAAAACCCAAACCCAAACTGGCTCGATTTATTGGATTTTGTAACTGAACAGCTCAAGGTAAAGGGGAGAATTTTGGCTTCAGGTTTAGCTTGATCCAGGTGCCCATACAAAAGCATCAGAGCCAGATGCTTGTCTCTCTCTGAGTTTCTCTTTCTGTTTGCCACCCTCTCCCCATTTTTGGCTCTGTATCTCAGAGCCAGGACCAGCTAGTGACAGAACTTCTTGTTGAGTTGCTGAAGTAAAAAATGCCAGGATTAGCTCTAATGGACCTGGTTGGCGTACACTGGGTAACCACCTCTCCCTGAACTGGTAACCTGGGCCACATGCTGATGCCTGTAGCCTCTGGACTGAGAGTGGGAAAGGAGCAATTCTGGGGGCAGACAGAGGACCGTTACCCTGGGAGTTTGCTGGGGGACAAGAACTGTAATCAGCCACCCCACCCCAGCTGCTCGTTTTATTCTCAGCAGTAAAGCAGCAGCTGTCTGCTCTGCAGGTGAGCAAGTAGGCCGCATCCATAGTGTGCCCGCCGGCCTCCTCGGTCTGCCCCAGACCTGACGCTGCCCTCTCTCCATAGGCCAGGTGACTTTGAAGCCGGTCCCCATAGCGGGGTCAGCCAGGCCATGCTGCTCGCCTCCTCCATTTGTCATCTCACTACATGCTGGACGGCATCCTGGGCGGTGGCCCTCCCTACCTGGGTGGTCAGGGGCTCACTGAACTGTCGTGGGGTTTCAGGAGAAACCTCTTCAGAGAGCGAGTTTACTGATCCTCCTCCCAGGGCTCCCTTTTCCTGGGGCTGGGAGAGCTGTCTCACCTCGTCCTGTTCCAGGCAGCCTTTGCTTGTGAAATGTTCGACAGATGACAGAGCTCTTTCCCACCTTTCACTTAATCTGGTTCTCATTGTAACCTGGGTGAGCAGGGTGATCATCCTTGTTTTATAGATGAAGCCGCTTAGTCTACAGCCATACCACTCTGAACGCGCCCCGATATCGCCTGATCTCGGAAGCTAAGCAGGGTTGGGCCTGGTTAGTACTTGGATGGGAGACACTTAGAGGCAGAAGGGGAAAATGACTCGACCAGGGTGCCCCAGCTGTGCAGACTAGAATTGGACTTAGGACACAAATGTCATCTAAAATTTGTACTTTTAAACCAAAAGTGAAGAAAAGCAAAGGCAAACCGACTATTCTAGCCAGTTTTTTTCATGTAACTATGTTGTTAAACTACCCATTGGAGGCCAATGAGTACATATTCATTAATACCTGCAGAGAGAAAAGTGACTGCTGCTTAGGTCTTAGGTCTGAGCCAAAGCCCACCTGCCCTCCGCCCTCTGCCCTCCTGGGGCTGACCCACCAGGGTTTTACTAGAGATTGAATCACTTACCAAAACCCTGTGATAGTAGCTCTGTGGCTCCGCCAGTCTCCTCTGTGGAAAGGGCCCTCTGCAAGCCTGACCTGAGTGTGCTGGCGACTTCAGGTGAGCCAGCCACTGGACAAAACTGCCGCCCTTGGTCGGCCGTCCTCCTGGGCTTTCCGGCCTCGCAGAACCTCCCTCTGAAGCCTGTGTCTGGACTTTGCTCATGAGGTCACAGTGAATCGTAGTTTTACTGCTGGAAGAGCTCATCCCATGCAGTCTGCTCATTTCACAGACAAGAGTTGGAAGCCCAGGCCCGTGGCCTGGCTCACGAGGCCCTGCGTGTCCTCCCTTGAGCTGTCCACTCAGCCTCACCCTGTCCCTTCTCACCTGCCCCTTCTCACCTGCCCCTCATTCCCTCTGTTCCCACTGCTCCAGCTGCTTGTTACCCTTACTGACTTGCCTTTGTGATGCTCCTCACTCCGACAGGGCACAGCTGCCCACCATCGTGAGGACGGTGTTGCTGAGTGGCTTTTCCCTGACACTAGGGACAGTTTCGCAGAACAGGGCAGAGCCACAGGGCCCTCCTATTATTGCTATGAACTGAATGTTGACATTCCCCCTCCCCGCCCCCCCATTTATATGTTGAAGCCCCACCCCCAACATGATGGCATTTAGAGATAGGGCCTTTCAGAGGTAATTAGGGTGGGACCCTCATGATGAGATTAGTGTCTTTGTAAGAAGAGGAAGAGACCTCTGTCTCTCTCTGTCTTGTTCTCTCTTTACACGTATATGTCCCAGGGAAAGGCCAGACAAGGTCATAGTGAGAAGTCAGCTCTCTGCAAGCCAGGGAGAGTTCTCACCAGGCACGGTATCAACCAGTGCCTTGACCTTGGACCTCCCAGCCCCCAGAGCTGTGAGAAAGAAATCCCTGTTGTTTAAGCCACCCAGTCTACGGTATTTAGTTATGGCAACCTGAGCTGACTAGAACAATTGTGGAGCTTCTTAGCAGGAAGAGACACTGAGTACTGTTTGGTTGAAGCCTCACATTTTGCCCACTTATTCATTTATGAATATCGCGTATCTATTTTTAAGACAGGCATTGGGCATACAGTGATGCATGAAATAAAAATGGTGTCTGATCTTAGAGAGATTATTATTTATTAGGGCAATCTGATATCGAAGAGAGATAATTTTTAAAGAATTAAAAATTTGCAAATAAGCCTACGAAGTAGCGTAGTGAGTTTTGACAGCCTTTGACAGCAGGCCCCAATTTGGTCCGGGAGGTCAGCAACGGTTTCACTGAGCAAGTGTCATTTAAGCTGAACCCTGAAGGAAAAGCAGAACTTAGCCTGATGAAAAAGCAGGATGGTGGGGGGGTGGGGCACCATTCTAGAAAGAATCAGTGGCTGAGCTGGGGCTAGCAGAAAAATTATGTATGGCGCCACACCTGGCGTTTGTTCCACTCAGCAGTGCTGGCTTTGTTTTAGGCCTGCACTGGAGTTGTTTGTGCACTTTGGAGAGGGGTGGTTCCATGTGTGGGGGTAGCCCACTGTATGAGTGAAGTAGGGTGGGCAAAGGCCTGGAGGAGGGACAGCATCAGCATGTGTGGGAAAGAGCGGGTTGGCTGTGACCTGGAGTGGAGGCCGTCTTGGGGGAGAGGTGAGTGAGCTGGCAGAGGAAGCTACAAAAGGCTGGAGGCCTGAGGACCTTACCCGGAGGCTCAGGTTGGGATTGCAGGGGAGGGTCAGGTGAGAAATTGAGATCAGCTATTATCTCAGCAGTCTGACCATTTATTCCAGGCCTGTTCTGGAAAGGGTTTATGGTAACTTAGAAAGATTCCTCCTGTGCTTGTTTTGTTTTTTCATATATATGCTAACATCACAAAACTTCATCTTTTTATAGCCCCCCTCCCCCATTTAAGTCTAGCCTTGTTGCTTTATTCCTCCCCTTTTTTCCTTTTCTACTTGCTGTTAGCACCTATGAGTACTTTAGGTATGTCCAATATGGTGCTAGGTGCTGGGGTTACAAAGACAATAAGAGATGGGAGCCCAGGACTGCAAGACACAGAAGGGATGTGTGTGGGCAGCTACTGCCAGGGTGTAAGCCAGGAGGGCCGTTCCGAAGACTGGTGCCATGTAGGTGGACACATAGAGCAAAGAGGTGCATCTTACCTGGCTCATCAAGGCTTCGTTGACCTTTTCGCAAAAGGTTGGGAGCTCTGTGAGGGATCAGGCCGTCTGAGGGGAACCCAGATACTCAAGGATGGCTGGCTGGATGTTTGTACCACAGCACTAGTAAAAGGATCCTTGAATAGGAGAGCTCACAGCCAAGTACAAGGGTTAAATAAGTACAAGTACAGCCAAGTTGAGGATCCTGGTCCCTCTCACTCCCTGCAAGTTGCAGTTTCCCTTTCTCAAGGTTCTGTATAAAGTTAACTGGTTTAGAGACTCTTGGTTTACAGCCTCTCCTGCTTGGTGAAACTTCAATATTTAGAGAAAATGAGTCAGGTTTCAGAATTAAATCAGAACTTTTATTTCTCTGGTGGTTTGAAGTCTCATGAGGGAATTTCATTCGTATAGCATGATCTCTGATTAAGAGAAATTTGTGGGAGTTAAGTTCCAGTCAAGATGGTGGCATAGGTAAACACGACTTGCCTCCTTGCATAACCACATCAAAATTACAACTAAAATATAGAACAGCCATCACTCAGGACCGTCAGAAATTGAGTTGAATGGAAGTCTGACAACTATGGAATTAAAGAAACCACATCTATCCAGACTGGTAGGAGGCATGGAGACATGGAACAGGTTTGTCCCTTACCCACGAGTGGTAGATGAAAATTTGGGAGGGATATCCTGGGAGCGAGGAGTCCCAGCCCCACACCAGACCCCCCATCCTAGGGTTCCAGTGCCAGGAAGATAAGTCCCCCTATCTTCTGGCTGCAAAAACCAGTGGGGATTGAGACAGTGGAAGAAACTTCCTGAGTCCCAAGCAGTTCCCTTTAAAGAACCCACACATGGACTTACTCAGACTCACTCCCTCTGAGCTCCAGCACAAGGGTGGCAGTTTGAAAGGTACCAGTGGCATACAGGGAGGAAGTAAAGTGTCTGGCATCAAGGCAGGAGCTGGGGAACAGATTTCTGTCAGACAGAAAGGCAGGCAGAGACCATTGTTCTTTTGCTGAGCCCTCCCCCACACAACCACAGAGCTGGCAGGCAGGTGCCATATCTAAGACTCCATCAACCTGACTAACCCTCTGGGCCCCACTCTGGAGATCCCCTGAGACTCTAATCCACCCAATTTACAGGTGCACCCAAACTGTTACTGTGACTTTTTCATGTGAATGGCTGATTTTGGCTCATGCTTCACTACTTCCTAAATCCTCTCAAACAAGCAATAACTGGTCTCAGTGAGCCCCTAGCCCCTGTACCTCTTATTCTGTGGCCCCAGGCCCCACACTAGCAGTAGTCAGCCTAGATTCACAGCTTGGCTTTGCCTGGGAATCTCCAAGCCCAGCACAAGTAGCAACCATGTCAGATTGCTTTATAGCTCAGGCTGGGTGGCCCTGGGAAGAACACAGGTGGGGATTGACCTTGGCTTGTAACACCTGGGAAACCCCAGAGCCTGTGTACCCAGTGGACAGCTACAGACCACATCGGAGCACCCCTCTAGAGCTGGTCCCCATGGAGGGGCAGAGATTGGTGGTCAGTGGTCACAGCCAGTCCTTGCAGCTGACTTTTCTGAGTAGATCCCTCCCATTGACCTGCCAAAGGTAACCAAGGCTCAACTACAAGAGGAAGGTGTACTTAGCCCACAAGAAGGGCACTCCTCCAGTACCCAGTTTGGGTGATAGGGGAGGCTGTGCCACTGGACCCTATAGGACACCTACTACATTAGGCCACACTACCAAGACAGGTAGTCATAGCAGCTCTACCTCATACACAGAAACAAACACAGGGAGGCTTCCAAGATGAGGAGACAAAGAAACATGGCCCAAATGAAAGGACACATCAAAACTCCAGAGAAAGAACTAAACAAAGTGGAGATAAGCTATCTATTAGATTCAGAGTTTAAAACACTGTTTATAAAGATGCTCAAGGAACTTAGTGAGGACCTCAGCAGCATAAAAAAGATCCAATCAGAAATGAAGGATGCACTAACTGAAATAAAGAACAATTTTGAGGGAAACAACAATAAAGTGGATGAAGCTGAGAATCAAATCAATGATTTGGAACATAAGAAAGCAAAAAACAGCCAATCAGAACAACAAGAAAAAAGAGTCCAAAAATAAAATGATAGTTTAAGCAGTCTCTGGGGCAACTTCAAGAGGTCCAACATTCACATTGTTGGAGTGTCAGAAGGAGACGAGAAAGAGCAAGAAATTGGAAATCTATCTGAAAAAGTAATGAAAGAAAACTTCCCTAGTTTGGTGAAGGAAATAGACATGCAAATTCAGGAAGCACAGAGAGTCCCAAACAGGATGGATGCCAAGAGGCCCACTCCAAGACAAATTATAATTAAGATGCTAAAGGTTGAAGATAAAGAGAGGATCTTAAAAGCAGCAAGAGAAAAGAAGTTAGTTTCCAACAGGGGAGTTCCCATAAGACTATCAGATGATTTCTCAAAAGAAACTTTGCAGGCTAGAAGGGACTGGCAAGAAATACTCAAAGTCATGAAAAGCAGAGACCTACAGCCAAGATTGTGCTACCCAGCAAAGATATCATTTAGAATCGAAGGGCAGAGAAAGAGCTTCCCAGACAAGAAAAAACTAAAGGAGTTCATCATCATCAAACCATTTGTTATATAAAATGTTAAAGGGACTTATTTAAGAAAAGAAACATAGTTAAGATCAAAACTATGAACAGTAAAATGGCAATAAATACATATTTTTTGACAATTGAATCTAAAAAACAAATTAAGCAAACAAGAACAGAGACAGACACAGACAGCATTTTGATGGTTGCCAGATGGGAGGGGTGGTATGGGGGAATGGGTGAAGGGGTGAGGGGATTAAGAGGTACAAATGGGTAGTTACAGAATGGCAATAGGGATGTAAGTACAGTGTGGGGAATGGAGTAGCCCAAGAGTTTATACACGTGACCCATGGACATGAACAATGGTGTGGGGATTGCCTGAGGGAGTGGGGAGGGTGCTGGGTGGAGGGGGGCTAAGGGGGAAATATTGGGACAACTGTACAGCATAATCAATAAAATATAATTAAAAAAATAAAAATTAAAAAATTAAAAAAGAAATTTGTGTTTTTTAAAGACCTCATCTCTCTACCTATCTTATCTATTTACTTAGTTTTAGAGAGAGGAGAAGGGAAGGAGAAAGAGAGGAAGAGAAACATAGATTGGTTGAACCCACAACCCAGGCATATACCCTGATTGGGAAATGAACCAGCAATTTTTGCTTTGTGGGATGACACCAAACCAACTAAGCCACACTGCCCAGGGTGGAATTGGTGATTTCTTAAAAGGAGGTTTGACTCCCCCTGCCCACCCAGCAGGGAGAGGAATCCCTGCTGGTGACTGATGAGTGCCACAGGCACATGACTGTACCTGGCAAATGCAGGGGGATTAGGGTGCAGGAATTTATTCTTTTTTTTTTTTTTAGATTTATTTATTTTTATTTTTAGACAGAGGGGAAGGGAGGGAGAAAGAGAGGGAGAGAAACATCAATGTGTGGTTGCCTCTCTCATGCCCCCTACTGGGGACCTGGTCCACAACCCAGTTATGTGCCCTGTCTGGGTAATCGAACTGGCGACCCTTGGGTTCTCAGGCCGACACTTAATCCAGTGAGCTCTACCAGCCGGGAGGAATTTATTCTTTTTGTTTAGCCTAGGGTAGGGCTTTAAGGGGCAGCCCTGCCCAGAGGACACGTCGTTTCATGCCCAGCTCTTGCAGCCCCATTCCTTCGTTCTTGCTGCCAGTTCTTCCTCTGTGCTCTCCTCCATCCTGGCCACAGACTCTGCACCTTCTCCGTGGGACCTCTCACGGCTCCTTCAGCTCCATGCCCATTCCCACCTCACCCAGTTAGGAACCTGACTCTTGGTAGCTACCTTTTCAAATTACCAACTCAACATGTTTTCCTCAAATGAGCAATTTTTTTGTGTGTGAAGTAAGTAATTACCTTCCCTTCCCATGATTGTTGTTTTGTAAGATTTCTTTTTACGCTGCATTTGCTTAATATGGAGGTATATTTGTTTTATAGGAGTCCTTTTTAACAGCAAGGTTGGGGACCAGGATGCCACTGGCTTCTATGCACATTGGTCTGTCATGCTCTCCTGGCTGTGATTGTTTAGTTGGCATTATGGTAGAGCCTTTGTAATAAAGAATCACATTAAAGCAAGGTTGTATTCCTTATAATCATCCATCAAATAATTCACTGAGGATTTTGGAAAGAGAAACCAAATTCTTATAAAAGGAGAGAGAAGAGGACAAGAGATGGGAATAAAAGAACCCTAAACAATTCAGTTATACTAATGGCCCCTGTATTATTGTGGCAAAATTACTTATAAATAAAAGCCAAAATGGAAAAACAAGCTGTGTTTGGTAGGTGTACTCTCTGTTCCTTGTCTTGTTTTTCTGCTCTAAAGTAGAGCTCTGTGTCGACATAGGGATGTAACTGCTATGAATATTGATGGCAGCAAAAGCCTTTTCCCCCCTATCTGGCCTAGTAAATAAAGCAGAAAGGATATAAAGGGAAGTGGAATTATAAAATCAGTGTACTATTTTCAGCTTATCTCGTTCCCGTAGAACTCTACGTCTCTGAAACATATTGATGATCTACATTTGGTGATCAGGGTCTAATTCTGGCATACTAGATTGGTGCTCTCAGGGATTTTTGCTTCTGGTTAAAGCAAGAGAATTACTCTTCCTTTTAGCTCTCAAAGTTAAGGTCACTGATGAATGTCTTTCTATACTCATGGAGTTGCAGGAGTTGGAACTGGGAAAGTTCTAAGAGTCATGGGGCCTGAGGGCAGCATCTCGGAGGTCTGTGGTAATCACATGGGAATGACTGCTGGGGCTGTTAGAGGAAAAGGTTGAGCCCAGCCTGGGAACATGTGTGGTGACCATTGAGCACTCAGCAGTGTCATCTGAGAAAGGTGACATGCCAATAAGCAGGCAGTGGGTTTTCCATCCTGAGTTTACCCTGTTTACCGTGCAGATGAGAAAACTTAGGTCCAGAGAAGAGGATAGGCTTTGCCAGGTCACCTTTCTGCTCAGTGACCAAGCTGACCCTGACTCAGAAGTTGGATGATAGAGCAAGAGCAAGAGAGGGTCAAAGCAAACATACCCTCCTCTCTTCCAGAGGATATTCGGTTCAAAGCCGCCGTTGGAATCTTTGTTGCACCCTTGTGCTTTTTTGGGCCTGATTTGGCAACCTCAGGAGGAAAACATGCTGCGTTTTGCAAATGTGTGCAAATAACAAACATGCCCGTTATGTCCTAGGCAGGCTCATTGCACATGCATCAGAGCAGGTGGCAAAATGCAATCATGCAGCCCTGAATGAAAAGTGTCTTACACTTAGTTGGTTATGAGCAACTCAGCGTTAGAATTAAAATGCCTTCCTGGCCCAGGTGCAGTGTTAATTGTTCCATTTCTCATAGTGAAATTTTCCTTGGAGAAAAATGCTTGGATAGGAGATACTGATTCTAATACCTATTTTAAAAAAATCTTTTCTTCTTCTCCACCCTCCTTTTGTTTCTTTTCACAGGAAAAAGTAGAATATGCCTTCCTGATTATTTTTACAGTCGAGACATTTTTGAAGATTATAGCGTATGGATTATTGCTACATCCTAATGCTTACGTTAGGAATGGATGGAATTTACTGGATTTTGTTATAGTAATAGTAGGGTAAGTCCCTTTTATTTTCGGGGAATGTTTGTTTGGAAAATGGGGGGCGAGGGATAACAGAAAAAGTGTCTTTGGATGAAATATGGTTACTCCTCTATGCCAGTGATTGTGACCAGAATCCGCCAGGATTTCTTTGAAGACTGGAGATGCTGCTGTCGATCTCTGGGCAGAACTGGTTTGAAATTCTCTCATAGTTTTTACTCCCACTTTCAGTAATGGTTGTAGAAGGGAGTCTAAGCTCCTAATATGAGCGGGTTCATCTTACAAGGCCTCTGGTTTCCACAAATAGGCCAGTCTTGCTGGTGATTTGAGTTATATGTGTAGAGTTCTTATATTTAGCACCCTGTTAACTTAAAAAAAAACCCAAAATAGTCAAAAAGTAATAAATTCTTAGAGCACTGAGGTACTCTGCTATTTAACATCCCTTGAGCAAAGCTATTAATTCTTTCTGCTGACTTGTGGGAGAAAACTTTGGCATGCTACTATCCCATTTTAAATAACAAAAACAAGTGTCTGAATAATATCAGGTATCTGGCACGAAAGGAAATAAGCCAGAAAATGCAGAGAAGCAGGCATTATCCTGAAATCCTGTCACAGGAAGAAGACACCAACAGTTTTAGTTAAAGGAGAATGTTAAAATGAAAAACAGCGGCCTGTGTTATTCTGGTCCTTCCACACCTGGAAATGTTGCCAGCAAGAGAAAAATGAATCAGTGTCAGAGGAATGCTAGGCTTTTGGACCAGATACCCACACAGAAAATAAAATAATCCCATCACTGAGTCTTAGTTACCCAGCTATAGAGTGGGTTGTTTCTAAAATTACATTTGGTCCCGTAGAGAGAGGTTGCCTCTCTGGTTTCATCTCCATGACTTTGTTCAGCTGCCATTTATAATTGAGCAAGGTACTTTTTCTTTTATTGTGAATCCTTTGGCTTTTTATGGGAGACTAATCTAGCTGGATATTGGGAGAGTAGGGTAAATTTTGAGCCTATCATTTCACCAAGAAGGTTAAAATGGGATCCCAGATGGTGGCCCAGTGGGGTAATTTGACTTATGGGGAAAAAAGTTAGCTTTTGCAAAAACCACTGTAGTACATTGACATCTAAGGTATTATAGCAAAGATAGTGCAACTCAAATGGACAGATCGTAGCTATGTACCATACCTTCCTGTATTTGGTGAACTCTTAACAGGAATGGCTAGCAGGAGCTTTGCAGGTCTCTCGATTCTGGAATGATTTTGCTGGGCCTCCTTTGACCCTGGACTGTCTATTCAGCTAGAGGATGGAGATACTTAGCTTCAGCGCTTTTGTTCCTGTTCTGCAGTCTGCCTTGGCTTTCTGCCTGGAGACATTTTTCAGATTGTAGTAGAGCACAGAGAGGGAACCCAGCACGGTGTGGTGGTCTCGTTAAGTTGAGACAGAAACAACAGTTCAGGGAGGCTGAGGTGGCTTCAGTTTGAGAGGCATAATGTGGAAGGGATGGAGCTATTCAGAGGAGGAGCTCTATAACTATGCCTTGGGGTCCTCTTGAGTTTTGGCTGAATAAGCTACAACTGCATGAGGTGAGATTCCATGAGCCAGGAAAAGAACACTATTAGAGAGCACCAACTGGAGTGGAAAGATGTCATTGAACACCCTGGAATGTCAGTAGAGACTCCAGAGGAACATTAGTATTAGGGATAAACTAGCTCTAGGACAGGGATTGGCAAACTATGGCCAACAAGCCAAATCTAGCCTCTCACCAGTTTTTGTAAATAAAGTTTTATTGTTAACACAGTTACATATTTGTTTACAGAGTTGAGTAGTTTAGGTCCAGAAAACATAAAATATAGGGTGGGACAAAAATTGGTTTACAGTTCTGAGTACGTGAAACACAGAATTTAGTCTTATATTGTTATTTACTAATTATTATATTATTTTTCATACAAACAACTGTAAACTCACTTTTACCCCATACCATATTTGCCATTTGGCCCTTTATTAAGTGAATTTGCCAACCTCTGCTCAAGAGTAAGAACTGGCCCAAATCCTTACTAATAATGTTGGGAAAGGAGCCTGAAAAGGAGCAAACTGATATGCAGGTAACCTAACTGCTGAACAAAACAAAACTCCACACTTTTTAAAAAAAGATTATTTATTTATTTATTTTTAGAAGGGGGAGGAAGAGAGGGAGAGAAACATCAATGTGTGGTTGCTTCTCACATGCCCCCCACCAGGGACCTGGCCCACAACCCAGGCGTGTGCCCAGACTGGGAATCGAACAGACAACCCTTTGGTTTACATGCCAGTGCTCAACCCACTGAGCTGCACCAGCCAGGGCCCACACTCTTTAAAGGAAGACAACAAAACCCAGACATTTAATAATGTGTCCAGAATCTAGTCAGATGTCACTAGACATATGAAGAAGCATGATGCATAACCAGTAGGAAATTCCATCAATGGAAACAGACCTAGAAATGACAGAGATGATGGAATTAGTAGAGAATTATTTTACAGAACTTTAAAAACATTTATTATGAATACGTTTATGGATTCAAAGGAATGCATGACTACTATGATGAAAAATGGGACAATGCAAAAAAATAAAAACAAATGGACTTTAAGAGCTGACAAATATCTGAAATGAAAAGTCTGTGTACCAACTTAACAGCAGACTAGACACAATAAAAGAAAAAAAATCAACTTGAAGACATTGTAGTAACATAAAGAGTAATGATGGATAAAACAATGAAAAAACACCATGGTGACCTTCTATGCAGTATCAAGTGCTCTAGTTTACTTATATTTGGGATCCCAGAAGAGAGGAGATAGATGGGAGACAGCAAAAAATACTTGAAGAAGTTACTCCAACTTTTCTAAGTGTGATAAAAAATATAAACTCAAAAGTCCAGGAAGCTCAATAAAGCCCAAGGAAAATAAGCGTGAAGAAAACTACATCAAGGCACATTATAATCTTAATTGAATTGCTTAAAACCAAAGATAAAGAAAATCTTTAAATCAGTCAGAGAAAAAAAGATATTACACACTTTTCGTCAGCAACTGTGCAAGCTGGAAAACACTAGATATATTTAAAATACTAGGGAACCAAGAATTCTTATTCAATGAAGATATCTTTTAAAATTGAATTAAAAAGAAAAACTTTTTCAGACAAACCAAAGCTGAGAATTCATCACCAGTAGACCTATATCTCAGCAAAGGTTAAAGGAATTTCTTCACACAAGGAAAATAATACCAGGTAGAAATGTGTATCTACATAAAGGGAATAAAGAATGCCAGGAAGGGTAAATACCTGGGTAAATATGAAAACATTTTTCTCATTTTAAAATCTGTTTAAAATTAATTGATTATATAATGTATTGTGGGGCTTATAGCTTCTATAACAGTAAAATACATGACAACAGTAGTACAAAGGACCAGAACAAGGAAAAAGAACCATGTACTACTGCAAAGTGCTTGTATGGTAGGTGGAGTGACAAAATATTTGAAGGTAGACTGTGATAATTTAAAGATGTATATTGTAAAACCTTGAGCATGGGCAGGGCTGGCAAACTTCAACCCATAGACCAAATCTGGTTTACTGCCTTTTTTTTTTTTTCCACTTTGGCAAAGTATTTTGCTGTTTGCTGTAGTAGATAAAATTTTATTAGAAGACAGTCACACTCATGTGTATGGCTATTTGGTGGTGGGATGGCAAAACTGAGTAGTTGCGACAGAGACTCTATGGCCTGCGAATCCTACAGTGGTTACCCTCTGGCACTTCAGAGAAGTTGTGGGTTTTTTTTTGTTGTTGTTTTGGCTGACATTTGCTCTAGAGGAGCCAATAGAAAGTAAAGAGGTATAGTTAACAGACTTATATTAGAGGGGATTAAATGGATTTTTCTTTCAAAAGTCCAATTCAAGAAAGGCAGAGAAGAAGGAAAAAGGAACAGTGAGCAGAGCAATAGAAAAGAAATAGAAAGATTATAGATTTAAACTCAGCTTTTAGACCCTTATAAGAATCTAGAGTTTATCAGATTGTATATGTAAAAGTCCCACTCTATAGTATATATAAAAATCTACCTTAACTATAAAGACACAAACAATTTGAAAGTAAAAGGACAGGAAAATACATACCATGCAAAAACTAATCAGAAGAAAGCTAGAGTGGTTATATTAATATCCAGCAAAATAGACTTCAGAAAAAGGAATATTATCAAGGATAAAGAGATATATCTCATAATAATGAAGGAGTCATTTCATAAAGAAGATGTAATAATCTTAAATATATGTATGCCTAATGGCAGAGCTTCAAAATACACAAAGCCAAAACTGATAAAACCGAAAGGTGGAATAGACAAATCTACAGTTGTAATTGCACATTTTAATACCCTTGAGTATTGATAAAACATGTAGACAGAAAATTACTAAGGATACAGGGACATTTGGACAGTACTGTCAACGAGCTTGGTTTAATTGACATTTTTAGAACATTCCACCAACAAGAGCAGAATATGCATTCTTTTCACATGCACATGGAGTATTAACCTAGAGAGACATATTCAGGGCCATAAAACAGATCTCAGTGAATTTTAAAAGATAAAACTTAAAGTTGTGTTTTCTGAATGAATTTAGCAATATTTCTGGGTAAAAGGTCAGTATGAAAAAGCCTGTGAATTTCTATGTAATAGTCATGAACCACTGGAAATTGAAAATTTAAAGACTACCGTAGCATGAAAAAACGTGAAGTATTTAGGGATAGTGCACTGAAAATGACTAAACATTTGTAGGACAAAGTAAAGACCTAAATAAATGGAATGATGTACAGTGTCATGGATGAGAAGACTCAATATTGTTAGGATATCAGTTCCTCTCAAATTAAGCTATAGATCAAATCCTAATCTAAGTCCCAGCAAAATTGTTGTAGAGACTGACAAATTTATTTGAAAATTTAAATGGAAATTAGAGAAGCTCTGGATTAGCCAAAGAAATATTTAAGAACAAAGCTAGAACCTGGTTTTAAGGCTTACTATAAAACTACAGTAAATAGTCAAGAGCGTGGCACAAGGAGCAGACATAAAGATCAATGGAACAGAATATGGAGTCTATAAATAGGCCCATAATTTTAATTAATTTGAATTTTAGACACAGTTTCCTTGATAATTCAATGGGTTGAGGAAACTTTTAAATAAATGGTGCCAGAACAACTGTTTACCCATAAAAAAAAGAAGACTCTATTACCTCATACTATATACAGATACTTCCTTAAAAGATCTGAGACCTATATGTGAAAGCTAAAACTATACAATTTTTAGTAGAAAATCTTTATGACATTGGGGTAGGCAGAGATTTCTTAGGACACAAAAAGCACTAGCCATACCAAAAATAATTGAAGTTTTGGATGTTATCAAAATTTAAAACTTTTATTCAAAAGTCTATGTGAAGAAAATGAAAAAGTAATGCACTGACCAGGAAAAAAATTCACAGTACGTATATGTGATTAAGGACTTGTAATCAGAATATGTAAAGAACTCCTACAACTCAATATTAAGACAACCCAGTAAATATATGGGCAAAAGTTTTGAAGAGATCTTCACAAAGGAAGATCTGTAAATAGTCACCAAGCATCTGAAAAGATGTTCATCATTAGTAATTAGAAAAATGCAAATTGGAGTAACTTGGGGACTCCTGGCCAAGATGGATGGCAAAACTGAGTAGTTGCGACAGAGACTCTATGGCCTGCGAATCCTACAGTGGTTACCCTCTGGCACTTCAGAGAAGTTGTGGGGTTTTTTTTGTTGTTGTTTTGGCTGACATTTGCTCTAGAGGAGCCAATAGAAAGTAAAGAGGTATAGTTAACAGACTTATATTAGAGGGGATTAAATGGATTTTTCTTTCAAAAGTCCAATTCAAAAAAGGCAGAGAAGAAGGAAAAAGGAACAGTGAGCACAAGGCCCATAATTTTAATTAATTTGAATTTTAGACAAAGTTTCCTTGATAATTCAATGGGTTGAGGAAACTTTTAAATAAATTTTGGTTTTGCTTCCTCATAAAACCAAAAGAAGGACAACAACAAATTTAGAAACAAAATACAACCAGAACTGCCAGAAAATTGAACTGCATGGACGTCTGATAACCAAGGATTTAGAGAAGACACATTCATCCAGACTGGTAAGGGGGTGCAAACGGAAAGCTGGGACAGAGAGGACATGTGGCAAGGCAGTGGACTGGGGGAGTGAGGTGGTAACTGGCAGTTGGGGTGGTCCCATGTTCTCATGTGGATAAACTGGAAGGAACAACTGGGGAAATAGACAGAATGTGCAACCCAGGGTTCTGGCATGGGAAAAGAAAGCCTCAAAACCTCTGGCAATAAAATCCTGTGGGTGTTACTGCAGTGGGAGAAACCCCAAGCCTCACAGGAGAGTTCATTGGAGACACCCACAGGGTCCTAGAATGTACACAAACCCACCCACTTGGGAATCAGCTCCAGAAGGGCCCGATTTGCTTGTGGGTAGCAGGGGAAGTGACTGAAAGGGTGAGGGCCAAGCAAGTGAAATTTTTCCCTCTCTGACACCTCTCTCACATACAGTGCCACAGGCAACGAGCAGGTTGCCAGGCCCTTGCAAATATCTCAGGCTCTGCCCCTTACAATGTAACAGATATACCAAGACAAAGAAATGTGGCCCAAAAGAATGAACAGATCAAAAGTCTAGAAAAAAGGTTCAGTAATGAGGAGATAGTCAACCTATCAGATACAGAGTTCAAAACACTGGTGATCAGGATGCTCACAGAAGTGACTGAGTATAGACACAAAATAACAGAAGAAGTGAAAGCTATGCAAAGTGAAATAAAAATATACAGAGAACCAACAGTGAAAGGTAGGAAACTGGGACTCAGATCAACAATTTGGAACAGAAGGAAGAAATGAACATTCAACCAGAACAGAATGAAGAAGAAAGAATTCAAAAAAATGAGGAGAGGCTTAGGAACCTCTGGGACAACTTTAAACATTTCAACATCCAAATCATAGGGGTACCAGAAGGAAAAGAGGAAGAGCAAGACATGAAAAACTTTTTTGAAAAAATAATGAAAGAAAACTTGCCCAACCTGGCAAAGAAAGTAAATCTCCAGGAAGTCCAGGAAGCTCAGAGAGTCCCAAAGAAGTTGGACCCAAGGAAGCACACACCAATGCACATCATCATTACATTACCCAAGATTAAAGATGAGAGAATCTTAAAAGCAGCAAGAGAAAAGGAGTGAGTTACCTACAAAGGAGTTCCCATAAGACTATCAGCTGATTTCTCAAAAGAAATCTTACAGGCAAGAAGGGGCTGGCAAGAAGTATTCAAAGTCATGAAAGGCAGGGACCTATGTCCAAGACCGCTATCTGGCAAAGCTATCATTTATAATGGAAGGGCAGATAAAGTGCTTCCCAGTTAAAGGAGTTCATCACCAAACCTTTATTATATGAAATGATAAATGGACTTATCTAAGAAAAAGAAGATGATCAAAACTAGGAACACTAAAATGACAACAAACTCATAACAATCAACAACTGCACCTGAAAAACAAAAACTAAGCAAACAACTATAACAGGAACAGAATCACAGAAATGGAGATCACATGGAGGGTTATCAGTGGGGAGGAGGAGGGAGGAGAATTGGGGAAAAGGTACAGGGAATAATAAGCATGATTAGTAGGCGCAAAATAGACAGGGGAAGGTTCAGAATAGTATAGGAAATGGAGAAACCAAAGAACTTATATGAATGACCCATGGACATAAACTAGGGTGGGGAATGCTGAGGGAGGGGTTGCAGGGTGGAGGGGGATAAAGGGAAGAAAAAAAAATGGGACAACTGTAATAGCATAATCAATGAAGTATACTTAAAAAAAGAAAAATGCAAATTCAAGCCTCAAGGACAGTGGTTACATTCCTGCTAGTAAGGGATGAAATGTAGTTTTACATTTACTAAATGTAAAACGACTGACGACACCAAACACTAACCGAGATATGGAGCAACTGGAACTCTCATGCACTGCTTGTAGAAATGGAAAATGGTACAGTCATTTTGGAAAAGTTTGCCAAGTTCTTACAATATTAATTAATCATACACTAACCATATGACCATATTACCGGTATTACTAGTAAGTCCTTATCCAAGACAAGGCAAAATAAATGTCCACAAAGAGACTTTATTTCATAATAAAGAAAGGGTGGAAACAACCCAAGTATCTCTCAACAGGTGACTGGGTAACTCATTGTGGTGTATTCATACAGTGGAATATCACTTAACACAAAAAATAAGTGAACTGCTGACAACTGTAAAGACTTGGATGACTCTCAAAAACATTGTGAGCAAAATAAGATAAGCAAAGAGAACAAGCTGTATGATTCTGTTTACATAAGATTCAAGAAAAGGGGAAAATAACCCCAAGTGATAGTCAGCCAATCCGTGGCCGCCTAAGGCAGTACTTACAGGGAGGAAGACTGCAACAGGGCACAAGAGAACTGTCAGGGATGCTGGATATCCTGACTGTGATGTTCATTACCTGTGCTTATACATTGTGCACTTTAAGTGGGTGTATTTTATTATAAATTAGCAATAATATGGTTTTTGAAAAAGTAAAAATTGAAGAAACTAAAGTAGAGCAGGATTTATTGATATTTTTTCCTCATTAAATATGAAAAACTTTATTATTCTTCCAAAATATGCACTAAATTGTAGTCAAAGAGTGGAAGAAAATTTTAAAAGAGTGAAAAATTAAATGATGTCTTTATTTGAATCAAATTCTTACTCCCTAAAGTTTCCAGCTGCAGACTGTATCTCGGTCCAATAGATTTTCTGTTCCAAGTCAGCCATGACCTGCTTTTGTCAAGATTCCTAATAACAAAGACATTAAGAAAGTAATTGATATGTCTAAAATGTTAACTGTTAATATTGTGACCACAGGAGGATTCAATGGGTCTACCAGGGTTGATATTATTACCTGTTTGGGAAAGTTTGGTCTGAGCCAACTTTTATTCCCTACCTTTAATTTTTCAATAAACAGATATTTCTAGCCTTCAGACTTTTCACTTAAGCTTTGTGAGTAAGAATGTGCAGTACTCATTCTGGTGCTTCTTGTGTGAGCCAGGTTAGGTAGCTCCTTGCCTTTTTTCCACTGTGTTGGGGTGAACTTTTAATAAGAATCTAGGATCAAATAGCTTTCTCCCCATGTTCTTATCTCTTTAGGCAGATGGTACTTTTTTTTTTTTTTTTGGTTGGAGGTGGTGGTGAAGGGAGTGGAGTCACAGAATGTTAGAGTGGGAAGAGGGTGAGGCTCTTGATCATTTAATCCAGTTTTCCCATTTCACAGACGAAACCGAAATCCAGGGAAGGTAAGGGACTTGCTTAAATACCTCCCGGCTATTAGGAGTGGAAGGCAGCCCCCGCCCCTTCCACTCCTGGCTGTCTGGAAATGGCAGCCAGCTTCTGTCTCTGACTCAGGCTCCTCTGAGATGAGAGAGAGACATTATTCACCTGTTTTCAAGGACATTGCTGAAGAACAGGGGATAAAGGACCATAAAATGTACGTTGCAAAATACTGGTACTTGAAAGCAATCTTAAGTCACCACCTGCATAAATTGTTTTCCTAACCCTTTGGGATGAAAATTCCTGTGGCTTTCACATTTCAGAAAAGTTTGATTCTTTCTTCCCCTTTCTTTGTTTTTGTGAAGCTATGAACTCGTTTTGGAGGGAGACCTTTAACTTTAGCCTTGCTTCAGGGGTTTACAGTAATTAAAAAAAACTATGGTAATGAGAGAAACCTGTCCTCTGAAGCTTTGAAAAGGTAGAACCTGACTTATATCCTCTTTTCCCCCCAGTGGGTTCATTGCTAATTGCTGTAGTGTTATTAAAACAAATGACTGGTCTTTAAATGTCCCAGAATGACATGGCTGTGCCTGATCAGGACTGTAAATCAGACCACCCTGTACTTTATGGACTTAGTGTCTGGGCCATCCAGAGGCATGCCAGTGGGGGCAGAGTTTCTGCTTTGGCTGCTAATTAAACTTCAGAAACCTTTCCTTTGTTGCTGGGCCAATCACTCCCACAATCTGATTGGCCAGAGTTGATTCTATTTGAAATGGGCAAATTTATATTTATTCTGAAAAACAAGCAGCGATTCCAAAGAATAAATGTTTATTTGAAAGAGCAAAAGTAACTGTCAAATGAGCAGATTGCCTGAAAATAGCTTTATCCGAAAAACCTTCCGAGAGTAGGAAAAAATTTGTTGTGCCTGCCAGATACAATGTTATTCACATTTCAAAAGAGAAAATGACTATATTAATACCTTAGGTTACTGCCTTTGGCCTTTGCATAGCTCCTTAACATCTGTGATTTACATCATTCTGCAAACATCCCTATGAGGGTGGAGGTGGTATATAATCTATTAATTAAGATTTGGGACTTTGAAGTCAGTATTCATGCACTGACACTCATCAGATTTTTTTGAGCATCTCTAACATATCAGGAACTGTTCTAAGCACTAAGCTAGAAGAGACTAAAAATGAAAAATAAACAAACAGACTAAAATTCCCTGCCCTTATGGAACCTACATCCTAGTGGGGCCAACATATGGGAACCTAGTGGGAACCTGTATTCATCTGTTGAGTTCTTCCACTAGCTTTGTGAACTTGGGCAAGTTACTTGTTCTCGTGAAGTTTGTTTCCTCATGTGTAAAATGGTGTCAATAATAAATCCTACTGCCTAACATTTTATGAGGATAATGTATGTAAAGTGCTTAACACATGGTGAGTGCTTATAAAATGGTAGCAGTTGTGAGTATTGTTGTCATTATTTCTGTTGGGGCGATTCCGTTTGTTGTCACTGGACTTGCAGTGAGCCCCCTCTTCCATGGGGTGTGACTTGCCTGAGAATGTTTCATTGGCAGGGAAACGGGAGATCTATCCCGGACCCAAATCATGTTCAACGTTCGGGTTGCTTTCAGGGTTCACAGCCTGGGTCTTGCCTTGACCTTGCTTTTTCTTCATTTAAACAGCAGCCATGCAGAATTAGCTCTTGTTCAAAAATAACTACTGTTATCACCTTGTTTTGCTTCCCTGGGTGACAGACTCTAACATTTCTTCTTCCTCTTCTTCTTTCAGATTGTTTAGTGTAATTTTGGAACAATTAACCAAAGAAACAGAAGGCGGTAACCACTCTGGTGGCAAATCAGGAGGCTTTGATGTCAAAGCCCTCCGCGCCTTTCGAGTGTTGCGACCACTTCGACTAGTATCGGGAGTGCCCAGTAAGCACGTTTTGTTTCCTAAAGCCAGGATTTTGTTGATTTTTTTCTTCTGGGTGGGTCTCAGGATTATGAAACGGGGTGCTACAAGGTGAGTTGCTGTGTGCAGGCCCAGGGCTCTGCGGAAGACCTTGGACACCTTTGCGTTTGTAATGCACTTTGCTTATGTTGTCACTTTGATCTCCTGAGAGCCTCGAGAGGGACTGGCAGTGATGAGTCTTCCTGATTTTGTAAGAGAGACAGTCTTCTCGCAGAGAGATGAAGTAAGTGGTGGAATGAGGCCTTGAGTACAGGCTTACTGATTCTAGACTGGTTTTTCCTCTGTGACAACACACTGACCATCTCTTCTTCCCACTCCCAGGCCTGCCCTCTGAAAGCAGTGGCTTATGTAGATGAAGGTGTTGGAGGGCCCAACTCACTGCCTTTTTTCAAAGTGAGAGCAATGGGGGCTGGACTTATGAAAACTCAGCGCTCTGCTCTTAGGAACTGTGCCTGTCCCTCTCTGGGGGAAGATGTGAACGCTTTCATGTCCTCCCCTACACAGGGGGTGTAGCGGTACCTGCTTGAAGGTGGCTTGAAGACTGAATGAGATACTGTAGGGAGAGCCCCAGCACAAGGTCCGGAGCACAGAGGAGACCCTCGGGGGTGAGAGATGTGATTATCACCCACTTGGCGGTGATACCTACCTGTGCCAGGCCCTAGTGTGTTTCTTGCTGCAGATGTCCAGGCCAGGATGAGTGCCACCTGAGGGGGAGCAGGTGTCTTGTCTGTGCCCTGGCCAGGACCGATGCTGCCATGAGCAGTGTGGGATGTGCTTCACTGGGCTCTGTCCCTGATAGGACACCCTCTTTTGGGGACGTCAGAGGATAGATGCCGTAGCACCTTCCCAAGAACTGTTGCGAGGTGGCTGCCTGCTTGCTTTGAGCTGGGGGAAGGATGTGGGACTGCAGGGTGTACCTGTTTTGCACAACTCGGAAAGCCATCAGAAGAGCACAGATCATGGTTTTGTTCCTTCAGAAGTTCTTTGTGAATTTTTATTAAACCTGTTGGTGCTCAGAAGGCACCAGAAATTCTTTGGAAGAAAAAAAGATTTCCAAATTTAACATTTTAAAATGTAGGAAGTGGTGTTTTATGTGTACTTGTTTTTCCAGATGGTTCATTTATTTTCATTGAAAAAGATCAGTGCAAGTCAAAACCACAAATTGTCTGGAAGCAATTGAGAAAAATAGAAATACCTTGGAAATGACTGGCTCTGTTACGTGTAACGTGGTTACACGAGAAGTTTAGTGAGCAAACATGTTCTTTCAGATTTAGTTGTTACAGCTTAATCTAATTTCAAAGTAACCATGACAACTTTTCCCCCCAAAGAGCAAATGACAGGACGGCCTGCCTCTGTTGTGCTGCGAGCAGCCTCCTGGGTGTTGAGGCTTCACGAGTGCACGTCTGGCTGCTGCTAACTCAGACCTCACATGGAGCTGCTTTGGCTCTCTTGTCTCATGAGGTTGTCACTAAATGACTAGTCCCGTGAGCCTGGATCTTCTTGAGATCCAGTTCTAAACTATATTTCTTCCTCCTCCCCTCAAAAATCACTTTGAAACTGGACCAAGGTCTGCATCATGTTCTCCCATGGGTCAGTGAGGAGAAACAGAGATACGAGCCTTGTGTGAGGACTTTTCAGCCCGTATTTTAACTGTCCTAGGAGGGAACACCCAAGTCTCTCATCAGACCCAAATGGGCTGTGGGGAGAGGGGTCGGGGGCTCTGGGTCATGCTCTTTCCCACGGTGGTTGGCAGCTGTGGCTCAGTGATTTCTTCTCAAGTACCTGAAATTGTTAAAAATGCCTGGGACAGTTTGACCGTTTACACTATCTGGAAATTGTCTAGTCATTGCCAAAGAGAATTAAGACTGTCCTGTAAAGCAGGATTTTGTGTGTGCATGTGAATATGTACTCATTGAAGTGATAGGTAAAAAATGCATGTTTCAAAAGATAGTATGATAGTTCAGAAACTTGCGGAGTTCTTACCACCCACACTCAGTTAACTGATAAGTATTTATTGGAGTCCTGGACCGTCAAAGTGGGAATGAACCCTATAGAACATCCCATCCAACAGGCATCACCTTTTAGATTAGGAAGCTGAGGCCTCTTAAGGGGCGTTGACTTGTGCAGGTTCCCACGGCTAGTTGGTGGCTGAACAGGGCCAGACCCACAGTCTCCTAGTTCCTGGCCCGGTGTTCTTTCTACTTCATCCCTCTGCATCTGTATCAGAGCCCTTTGAGATCTGTGCGAGCACACACTGACAATATACAAAGGAGTCTAATGTGAAAGCATGCAATTCACATTAAGATACAACTTTATGCCCTGGCTGGGTGACTTCGTTGGTTGGAGCATTGTGTTCTACACCAGCATTTTGTGGGTTAATTTCTCAGTCAGAGCACATACCTAGGTTGCAGATTCAAGCCCCAGTCAGGGTGCAAACTGGAGACCATCTCACATCAATGTCTGTCTGTCTGTTTCTCTTTGGCCCTCTCGTCCCCCTCCCTTCTTCTGTCTCTCTAAAATCAATTAAAAAACATATCTGGGTGAGGATTTTAAAAAAAAGGTACAAACTTCATTATCTCACAAATTTGGCCAATTAAAATACAGTAGAAACTTAAATATAAACATATTCATGAAACATATGGCTCACTGCCTTACAGTTTAGAGGAAGTAACTGCCGAATGGTGATTTTGGATGGCCCCTCCATGTCTATGAAATAAACAAAAAAACCGCTACCCAAGTAGATTAAAGCAGATGTTTTCTCTTTCTATCTGTTCTTTCTGGAAGGTGAAAACATTAACAGTCATCTTCTTGATCATTTTTTCCCAAAAGAAACCATTTAAATATCCAAAGGCAGAACCTAAGATTTTGGTCATAATAAGGTTCTTGGAAAGATGGGCTCTTTGCGAGTCTGAAATCTTTTCATCAGTCTTCCCTCCCCATTCAGTCCACATCTCTTCCCTGTCTTTCTTATTGCTGGTAAGTATTCTTCTCTCTGCTCAGTGTATTCTGATTTCTGACTTATTTAATTCCAGCATCTCAGCTTATATTCTTTCGTCTTTTGGATATGTATTGGGAGAGCGAGAAGATATTAGAAGAGGGCAGTTTGAATGAGGGTGAGACAGTGGGGGAGAGTTAAGGGAGGGGAAGGGAAAGAGAACAAAGAAAGAGGGAAAGAGTGAACTATGCCGAGGAGAAGCTGTGGTCACGAGGTGGTAGAAAGGATGCCGGACACGAAACATGGGAGTCAGGTGCTAGTGTGTTCTGATTTCCTGCCCACCAGTGTTCCCTGGTCTCCTGCCTTCTGCCACCCAATATGATCCTAATCCTGAGTGTTGCACCACCAACTATCCCTGTTTCCATTATCTTTTTTTCTTCCTATACCATGGCTCTGAGTATTACTCCATGGATAGCTTCCAGGTTTTCGTGTTCCTTCCTCATCTCTCAAGCCCGTGCTTCAGCTGCGGGATGCTTCCCTCTTAATGCTACACCAGTGATCAAACTCACTGGTCTAAAGTTGCTCTCACCTTTTCTTTCCTTTGCCCATTTCCTACCTCCCTCATTCTGGGATAGCCTCCTTTTGACATGGTTTTTTTTGTTTTGTTTTGTTTTGTTTTTGTTCAGGCACTAGGATTTGCCCCATGACCCTGCCTCCACAGGTGCAAGTCTTCTCCCTCAAACTCAGTTGCTGAGCTCTGGCCTCCACTGGTCTTGTCTCTTGTTGCCCTGTTCGTATTTCCAAAGAGGCTGCTTTTTTGCTCATGGACCAAATCTGGTCCTGTAACCCAGATTCAAAACCTGGAGCTACCTAACTGCAACCTGCTTTTCCTTCTTGCTATCCTTTTCCGCCGGGTGCCCACCAGCCAAGACTTCCCACCCCCAGCCCACGGTATGCTGGTTCACCTCCGTGCTTTTGGGCCTCTCTCCCCTCTGCCTGGTGTAGCCTCTCCCCTGCCTACCCGCGGAAATCCACCCTCCTCAGCCCTGCCAGGCGGGATGCAGCTGCCTAGTCCTCCCTCTTCTCCCCGCTCAGAAGTGATGTTTCCATCCCTCTTTAATGGTGACTGATGTTAATCGTATAGCATCTGTGAGCTACCTTTAATTTGTGTTTAATTCTTATGTCTCCTAGAATACAATCTCTTTGAGAGAATGCACTTTATGTAATACATCCTCACGTCTCCTAAAGCACTAACCTTATGCTTCCCATGCGATAGATGTTCAAGGAATTTTGTTGAGTGGATGAACAACTGACTTTGATATTGGACGTTGCCCTCTCTGGGCCTCAGTTATTCCATCTGTCAAGTGAGGAAGCTGGGTTAGATGACCTTTAAGTTTTCATCTTAACTTTTCTCTCATCCAGATTTAATGCTAATTAAAAGCTTTGAAATATCTCTGAGTTTTGTTACTATGTGTCATACGCAAAGCAGGCACCATTAGGACTTATATATATGTGTGTCATTGAAGTTTCTTCCTGGCTCACAAACTTATTTCTCTCTCTCCTAGGTTTACAAGTTGTCCTGAACTCCATTATAAAAGCCATGGTTCCCCTCCTTCACATAGCCCTTTTGGTATTATTTGTAATCATAATCTATGCTATTATAGGATTGGAACTTTTTATTGGAAAAATGCACAAAACGTGTTTTTTTGCTGACTCAGGTGAGTGATGAAAATGGTAGCTAACCCAACTTAAAATTTTTTTTATTTTCTCCCAAATAACTTTTGTAGTTTTGGGAAAATCTAAAACAAAATGAGAGCGAGGAGGAAAAAAAAACCCAAATGTACCAGTAAATCCACTGAACCAGTTCCTGGTGTGAATTGTGTTCAGAATAAATACAAATTTAAACTCCTTTTCTGTCCTTATTTCCTATGTAATTTGTCCTGGCAAACAAGATGAGGGACCTCCAAAACTAGAACATGGGATGAATCAATGGTGTTGTTCTGTATGGCCTTGAGGAAGGCTCTGTGAGAGAGCCCAGAGGAGAGGGCAGTGATTCTGAGTACAGGAGATGGCAGATTCCACAGGGGAGGGACTATGTGAGGCGGACCTTGAAGGACAAGCAGGACTGTGACACAGCAGAGGTGGGAGGTAGGGCGTTCCAGGCCAGGGTACTCAGCTTAGCCAGGATTGGGTTTCCTGCTGTTCATCTCTTGACTGGTGAAGCCTTCTTGCTCTGTTTGCAGATATCATAGCTGAAGAGGACCCAGCGCCGTGTGCATTCTCAGGGAATGGACGCCAGTGTACCGCCAATGGCACAGAGTGTAGGAGTGGCTGGGTTGGCCCAAATGGAGGCATCACCAACTTTGATAACTTTGCCTTTGCTATGCTCACTGTGTTTCAGTGCATCACCATGGAGGGCTGGACAGACGTGCTCTACTGGGTAAGCAGCTTAAGGGAAGAGTCAATGGAGTGTTCTTTCTTTGGATAACAGTGTTCCATTAGCTAGAGCCATTGAGGAATTGGCTGACAAAGAAACCCTGAAAGTTAGTTCTTTGGGAAGGGAAGCGGACCCTTTCTTCACTCAGCAAGACTCATCATCTTTCTGCCTCAGGGCTTTAGTTTCCACTCTAGAAAGCAGGATGCGTAATGCTGGCTCCCTCCACTCCCCACTGCTGCCTGGGGAGCTCTTGCTGAGTGTGACCAGTCGTCCCTTTTTGGAGGAACCCCAGGAGGCCAGGACTGTCCTGATTCAACTATTTGAGAGCCAGGGGTTATTTCCCAGGTCCAGAGGCTACCACGGGCTAAAATTGATCTTTTATACATAAAGGCAAGTTGCTTTACTAGACTCCTAAACAGAAGATAGGGAACATAAATTGCCTTCATTTTGTGCTTTCCATAACTTGGTGGGCTTGGCAAAGTCCAAAATGGGCTTTTCCCTATTATAATATTCCCCTTGCATGTTCAATATCATATAAATCAGCCTACCACAAGCCCTTAGCGCTCTCTTCCTTTCTCTTTGGAGCCAGAGAACCCTAGCAGAGAGGGTGGAAATGGAGCAAGGCCCCATCCAACCAGCCATTGAATGGGCAAAACAGACGGACACCCTTTCGATGGCTAGGGTCTGGTTTCTCTTGTTCCAGATGGCACCAGAAGGGTTTGCCATAATTTTAGCTGCCATTTCCCAGAACTGAGTTTGTTTACTTGGTAGAATTTAAAAAAGCTCACAAAAGTTTAGAAATTATTTTCCATGCCACAGAGTTGCTGGGAAAAACAGCTGACCTGTAGATTTTGAGCCTAAGCCCAAGTCCAAATGGGATTAACTAGGATTCTAATAGTGGCTTGTTAAAAGGTAATTTGTAATAAAATACTTCTTAAATATGGTCAGTCTCTAGTTGAAGGCCTACAGATTGAAAAGTAGCTTCTGACAGAAGTAGCTTCTAAATTTTAGATACCTTATAGGATTTCATATTACTCTGTAGCTTTAGAGAACATAGCATCTAATGGTCATAAGGAGGTTTTTGCTTCCCTTCACCAGTGAATGCCATGCTTACAGGATTTTAGATGCCCCTAGACTCAATGTTAGGCAAAGAGGGTATGTTTTTATTTTCATCCCCAAATTGTGTATCTAGTTTGGTAATAGGGTTTAGGCATCACCAACATGTTATATCTTGTTTCTCCCCTTTTCTCTCCTTTTTCTTATTGTCACAGGAGAGTGTGTGTGTGTGTGTGTCTGTGTGGGTATGCACATGTTATTTATATCCATAAGACAATACCTTTCATGAAGAGGAAGAAGGAGGGAGATCATACGGATGAGCCAAGACCATGGTCATGCAAGGGGACCCTCAAATTAAGGGTTTGTTTTTCACTATTACATCTAAAAAGTTGCAACTCCTAGTTAAATTAGTTGAGGTCTCATTCCCAGTCTTCCCTTGAAATTTCTGATAAATAGAAAAAGCATTATCCAAATAGCCCAAACTCTGATCCTTCCCCACAGTACAGAAAACAACATTTTGATTAAAAAAAAGAAAAAATCTGTGACTCTTTTCAGCTCTGTTGCTCTCTCTAGTCATGGTGAATTGTTCATTGCTGATCCAACATACCTTGACTAATGGACCATTTTATATTTTCATGTTGTATTTCCACACATCCTCCCATGACAGTTTCCTGCTGTCAAGCAAGTGAAACCTCTGGGAGTGTGTGTGCGAGTAAAGCCGAGAAAACTCTACACACCCTGAAACAAGTCTCCACCTGCTGACCTGAGAACCTTTAAGTATCACCTAATAATTTTTACCTCTACTGTGAATATGACAAACGGAGTTAATAATTTGATAATATAGTAGTTATATTATCTATGAAATACATGGCATCTTTATTCTGATGGAGGATTCACGTAATTTATCAACACTATCCCAGTCTATATCCCTATATAGAAAGTTTAGGATTTTGAAGATGGAAACAGTGGACTATAGAGAGACCATTGAGCATCCCCAGGATCCTACAGCAAGTGACTGTGGCCCTTGGTCTAGAACGGGGATCTACAGACTTTTATAACAGGCCAGACAGTAAATGCATTTGGCGTTGCTGACCATAACGTCTGTCTCACAACTACTCAACTCTGCCCTCTGCCGTGTTGCTCAGAGGTAGCCATTGACAACATGTAGACAAATGGGGTGACTCTATTCCAATCAGACTTTTTTGTGGACACTGAAATTTGAATATTGTATAATATTCATGTGTCTTGAAATATTCTTCTGATTTTTTTCAACCATTTAAAGATATAAAAGTCATTTTTAGCTCAAGGGCTGTACAAAAGCAGGTGACAGGGTGGGCTTGGCCTGCAGGTCATAGTTTGTTGACCCCTGGTCTAGCCTGGAATTCAGTACTCTTGAACCCTTGTAGAATACCCTAGGGGGGCAGCTAAGTAACGTCTTCCAGAGTGTTCACTAAGATCTTAGTCCCTGAAACACATCAGGTTGTTTTTAATTACTTGTTGACTACTTTTATTAACTCATCATAGAGATAGGCATGGGCCAAGGCACCAAGCCTTGTTTCGGGCCACGGTCAGCTGGAAGCCACACAGCTGTTTGTGCCAGGACAGAACATCCCTTCCCAACACAGTGCCTGGCATGGAGCAGGTGGTCAACGAATACTAATTACTATTACTCTTCAAGTGTATAATCCCATTGCCTCAGTAGAGATGGCCCATGTTTAAATGTCAATTTTTATCCACAACTAGGATATTAGGGAAACACCTTGAGAGAAAACTAAGACAGTTAGGTTTTAAATACTGATGGCAAGCAAATTTCTCAGTCCTTTAGGTGTTTGTATATGGTGGACAACGTCTTTGCCAGGGATCATGTCGCATCTTGTCATATTCAGTCAGTGTTCAAAAACTCATTGATACCTCAGCTCTCAATAGAGCCTGGCAAATGGTCTTGAGAAGGGAAGTACAGGTAGGCCCAATATGCAGAAAGACACACTTAGAACAAAACCATATGGTTGTGTAGGGAGTGGGATTATTCACTTCTGGTAGAAAAAGTTATTTTGCAGAGCTCTTTTATAAATTGAGTTCTATAAACATAATTAAGCTGTATCTGACCCTCACGTATTTGGTGGCCACAGAAGCAGAAGTGGGGGGTAGCGCAATGAAAGCGCATTAAGGCTGGGATAGGGCCGGGAGTGTGACCTTGAGCGGGTCCCTGAAACTCTCTGGGCTTTAATTTTGTTGTCTATGAGATGTAGAACAAGGTTACACGATCCATTTTTTTCTTCAATTCAGAGGAAATGTCTTTGAATGTAAGAAATTAAAATAGTATTGGTTTCAGGAGGGAGCTGGCCATATAAATCATTTATGACCTCTTACCTTATTGCCAAGCTCCTATGGAGGTGCTGGCTGTCAGACTTTAATAGGATGTTCTCATGGTCAGGTTGATCTCCGACTTCATTCAAGGTACCGTGCCTGGGAAATTCCTCTCTGGTTGGCCCGTGGCTTGCCTTTCTGTACTTTTCTCTTTCTGTGCTCAGGGGAGCTACAACCAGTATCCCATTTCCAGTAGTGTTTTCAACAGTTAGAAAAGACCGAAAGCCTTAGGTTGGCCTTTAACTGGAAACATGAATATGCATTTCAACCTTTGAAGTAAGAGAAAACTGAAACTCAATAGAATATTATTTCCTGGGCACCAGGTGCTCCACATGATGACTTTGATATAAATATTTAAAAAATTAATCTAAACTGAAATGCTTCAGTTCATGCCAATTTCTCCATTGTTGATAAACACCATGCAGACGAAATCCCAAGCAGAATCTCTATTTTCATTTGGATATTTTGGGGAACAGCTTGCCCATTCTGACTTGTCCTGTATATTTGATAAGGTCTAAGAAATACTAGCCTCTGAAAAGAGACTGGGTTGAGAAGACACAGATGGGGGAAAGACTGGCCCTGATAACTCGAGTTCTGTTTCTCTTCCTCAACTGGTGGAGATTTAGAGAGAGCTTCCCGTGGCCTTTGTTTAGCTCTAGCCTTTTCCCCAGCCCACCGCCTTTGCCAGAGGTGTAGAAAAGTGAGGTCTCCTGGCGGGAGTCCTGGACTTTGAACATCTTTCTCCCATCCTGTGAGCATGCTCTCTCTTGTCACATGCACACCTGTTCCAACAGAGAGGTCCCTGTGGAAGGTCCTGACTCCAGGCTGGGCTCTGGCCACTATACCAGGCAGCCTGTTTCTTGTCTGCCACACAGAGATTTTTAAATCAGTTTGGGGGTGTAGTTGCTTTGGAAGAATTACGCTCTGCCTTCCTGCTGAAATTAGTTTATCCAACTTAATTAGATCAACAATTGCAGCCATGGCCTTGGCTCATTCATTACTCTAATTGCCGATGTAAGATGTGCAGACTGATATGAGTTCTATTAAGCACATCAGTTTTCATATGGCCAAAACAGGTGTTTCATAAGGGATTTAATGCCCTTTCCCTAGACTTCAGCAACAGATGTTAGGTAATTTCTTTTTTAATGTTTCCCCCACCCCCCCTGTTTGGCTTCTGCATGAGGCAAACAGTGAAATGCATGAGCCTCAATCTGTAAAGCTGAAACCTGGAGCCACGCAACGTGGAGGAAAGCACATGCTGCAAAGGCTAAGGGCCCGCACCTGCAAAGCTTGAGCCACGCATCGAGTCAGGCCTGGGGTCATTCATTACGTCCCTGCCTGATCCTTAACGTCTCCTTCCTGGCAGAAGAGTTTGCCCTGTTTGACAGTGAACTGTGCTCTTGGACAGCTCGCCGTGAACCTTGAAGCACCTGTTTGCCCCAGCATGAAAGCTGCTCATGATCAAACCTCTCCTGGGAGGGCTTGTCAGGGAGACCATATCTGACTGTTTCGCTTGAGCTTGTCCACAGATAGGGCAAGGGGTTCCTCTAGACGAGCCAGTCAGCTCACAGCTGAAGAGAAGCAAAAGCCAGCTTTTCAAGGCTGGGTCATCTAGGTCCAAGACAAGTGTGTATAAGGGCTTTTTTTCGTTCCCCTGGGTCCTTCCTGTGGTGCAGTCGTAAAAATCCCATTCCCAAGAGCACCCTTGGATATTAGTCAGCTAGCCGACCTCTGAACACTTGTTTTCTTTGCATTAGTTTAGCTGTGCTTTGTACTTGCTGATTGAGGATAATCCAGATTTAGGTTAGGTTAGGTTTCCTTGGATAGCTTGCCTCCAGTGGAAAGTTATTATTTTAGGTAATTTTTTTTAGAATTGAATTTATAGAGTCAAATATTGCCAATTTGTCTCTGTAAGACTTTTCCACCATCACAAATTTTAAAAGCGAAAATAGTACTAACAACTTGGATAGAGGAGAAAATAGTTTTCAGCTAAGCACTAGTTTTGTCCTCTTCTAAGACCTTTTCTGAAAACCCCTTATCAAGGCAGCTTCCTTGTGAGGAGGAGCCAAAATCCCAGCAGGTTCCCTACTGGTGGCTAAAGTTAGCTCTTATTTGCCCGGAGAGCGTTGATGACTCTGTGTGTGTGTGTGTATGCGTGTGTATGCGTGTACGTGCACGCATTGGGAATATATAATGAATATATATTGGCTACTATTGTCTCTGATTTGAATTTAAGTAAATGTTTCATTAAATGTATAGATTGCTGTCTCTAATGTGATCCTCTCTCCTTACTAGATTTTCTTATTAACCCACTCCTATGAGACCGTCTTATTTCTTACAGATGAATGATGCTATGGGATTTGAATTGCCCTGGGTGTATTTTGTCAGTCTCGTCATCTTTGGGTCATTTTTCGTACTAAATCTTGTACTTGGTGTATTGAGCGGGTAAGCTACACCTCTTTCATCTTGAAAGCAGAGTCCTGAGGACAGTTGCCAAGACCACACAGGCTTTGCTAGATGGGGGCTGCCGGGTGGGTGCCAGGCGCTCTGCACGTCCTCCAAGATGCTTTCTTTTCCGCAGAGGCTTCCTGAATCATGATGCTTCCTGGAACCTCCAGGAGCTTTCAGGAAAGAAAGCTCTAGAATAGTTATTGACCAGAAATTAATCAGTGTTTTGCTTGGGATTTAAATAGTTTCCATTGCTTGTCCTTTTGTCTGTCCGAAATGAGATAACATTTATAATTGCTTTATTGGTCTGGATCCAGTTACAGAATGCAGATTAATTGGTACGAAACAGTAGGTAAAGGAGCTGGTTCTGGCCGACTTTTGGTAGGCCACAGAATTCAGCAACAGAACTTGTCCTTATTTGAAGACAAAAAATGATAGGCCCTAGGTGGGGTCTCTGTCCTAGGAGCACTGACCTTCCATCAAAGCCCCGAGTGGTCTGGCAGCTGCTCCTGGGGCTCTGCTCTTTCGTAAATAGATAACTGGTAACTGATCTCCTTACATTTTACAGGTAAATGATGCGATAGGATGGGAATGGCCATGGGTGTATTTTGTTAGTCTGATAATCCTTGGCTCATTTTTCGTCCTTAACCTGGTTCTTGGTGTCCTTAGTGGGTAAGCAGTTGGATCCATGTTGCATATTCTGCTGCCTCATGTGAGGTGGCTCTGTGTGTCCCCCAGTGGCCCCTGCGGCTCCTCTGCATGCATGTGGACTCTGGTGTCCCCTCTGTGTGTTGCTTTTGGATTGAACTGTGATTCTTTCTGCCTGTATCTGTCTGTGAGAGTCTGTGTTTCTGATGCTTGCCAAACACTATGAATTTAACGAAAACATTCCCCTGAAGCCAGTTATGTTCATTTGCTGATGTGCAGAGGTGGATTACCAGTGAGGAAAAAGAGCCCCAGCCTTGGTTTCCCCCAGGAAAGGGCGTCTTTTGTGGTTTTATTTGCATTGGTTCATAACCTGGCCCTTTGAAATAATCATGAATATTTCCAGGGTGTTTCAGATTTCATTGTTGAGGAGGAAGAAGCCTAGATTAGCACATAAGTACTGAACAAAATTTCAAAATCTTACATCCTTCAGATGGGGATCATTATTAGCTTGGTTTTTTGCTGCTATCACACTGAGAATTTTCCCTCTAATACATTTTTAGTTTTAACTGGTAGGATCTTTCTTCAATGCAGAGTAATGACCAGCTTTTGTACATACATGTCTTTCGGTCTTATCATAGTCCTCGTCATCCAGTCCCCATTTTTGGAATGACATTTTGTTTACCACCTCAACTCTGTGATTGACCCTCTCTAGAGAGGGCTCAGGAGAGATTGGCTCAGGAAGGGGACTTCTGGTGTTTCTGGGCTCCGCCCTGCCTATAGTGGTTGCCCCAGAGCCCCTTGGGGCAGCCGTGCATCCTTGCCATCCTGCAGAGACCCCAGGAGGGGGAGTAAGTACCCCAGGGAAGGGAGCCGGGACTGTCTAGGCTCTCTCAGAAGCAGCTTCAGCTGGGGGAATATAACTGTTGTGGGGGAGGGGGCATGGGGTGGGGGTGTTGTGGGGAGGCAGGTGCTGAGGGTGTGACCTGAGGCCCAGGAGGTGCCTGTCTCCCCAGAGGAGCTTCTGTTACAGACTGAATGCAAACATCCTCAGGAAATACTGTTGATGGACTTGTTTCTGAGCGAGTTTATCTTCTTCGTGTCACTCGCTTTATCTTCCTCTTTCGGAGCTTGTCAAGTTTGTATCTCAGGGAAGTGATGTCTTCATGTAACGCTGAGTCAGTAAGAGACCTTTACCATATTTTTCACGACAGTGCCTTTTCCAGAGCAGAAAGATGAGTCTGTGCTCCGTTTCTGCTTCCTTTCCTCATCTTCTAATCTCCCTGCCTGTGTTCAGGGGAGAAGGATTTTGGAATTCTTGACCACGTGTGCTCAGTTTTACACATGGACACACACTGTCATGTGAAGGCTTATCTAGAAATGGCCCAGGAGCTGTGCCCCATGGTGAGAGGAGTTGAGGGGCGTGGAAGCAGACCCCGGTCCCCTGCCACTACCAAAGCTTCCTTCTACAGAAAAGTGGCTCCTAAGCCCCATGTTCTTTCACTTAAAACTTTAGAAAGTGCCTCCCTCCTAATGAACCTCCTTGGCCTCAGGTTGGTGTCGAGATTGTAAGGATGGAATTTATCCCTGGGGAAACAGCATCGTGCTTAATTTTGCCACAGGAACAGCGTGTACAAAGTTAACAGCAATTCTGTTGTGAATTCCTTGGCGCCTCATGTCTCCTAAACCCAACTAAACTGACTGAGGCCATGGAAACCACTAATTTTAACAGTGCCGGTGACATGCCTTATCTCTGAGCTTCGCAGAGCAGGAACTGGTGCCCCGGCATGATGATGTGGCTTAAGTAAGAAAAGAGGAAAAGGTGGGAGGAGGGGCCCCTCATTAGAACGGTGGGCATTAAATATGCACCCCCATGGGGACCCCCAAATCTGGGGGATAAAAAAGGCACACAGCAGCATGGAACAGCCAGTTTGCTGAACTATATTTGAGGGGAAATAATTTAATTTACAAGTAATTCGAAAACGTTTTTGAATCAAAACAAAACTAGTTGCCTTATGAAGGAGAATGCAAACAACACGTGAATTTCTAAAATAAAAGCTAAGACTTTCTGGTGATTTTCACCGTCGGTGCGTGTTCCTGTGGGCTGTATACTGACTCTGCTCCACCTGGAAGGCCACTTTGGTAGGAAATGCTGAAGGGTATTTTGTGTAGAGAACCACGTCTGCAAAGCAGAGCCTTTCAGCCATGTTGACTAATTGGGCCAGCATTTCCTGAGTTCGGTTGAGTGCCGGGCTCTGGGCCAGAGGCCGGGGGTGCCAGGATGTCTAAGACACAGACGGAGGCCGAGTGCTCAAACAGTCATTGTCTGGTGGGAGAGACTTTGTTAAGCAGTGCAGGAGGGCAAAGCTAGAGTAGACGTGTAGACCGAGGGGCTGTGAACTGGCTCTGACTTATTATTTTTTAAATTTTATTTATTGATTTGAGAGAGAGAGAGAAAGAGAGATATTGATTTGTGTCCACTTATTTAGGCACTGATTGGTTGCTTCTTGTATGTGCCCTGATTGGAGATCGAACCCACAACCTCGGCATATCAAGACGACGCTCAAACCATCTGAGCTACCTGGCCAGGGTTGTGGGCCAGATCTCGAAGGATAATAAGCCATCTACTGGGGAAACTTATGAGGAACTGGCATGCTCCCACCTGCCCTAATAATTTCCTGGCTTCTTTGCCCAGCTGCTCCCCCTGGACTTTCCTGGAAAGCAACCAAAAATCAAAATGGGTCACTTGTATTCATCTTCTTGTTAAAGCAACTTTAAAATATTTTTATTTTGATCTTAGGGTTCTTCACAATTCTTTTTAGGCAACACCAGAGGGATAACAAAACCATAAGGATGTTAATGTTAAAGGAAGATAACTTATGTCGTAAAGCCCCATAGGGACCCTCAGATCGATAGAAAAGTAATCCCAGAAACACTGAAATAAAAAACTCCTATTTTAGAAGTGTAAGACCATGGTGTAGTCTTCTGGTGAAGAACTGTGAAATGATGATATGTGTCTTTAAGTCTGTTTGTTAGCCACTGGGAAATACTTGTTTCTGATCGTTGGCTCCTTCTCTTTCTGTGTGGCTCTGCCAGCCTACTGTATTCTCCAGCTGATTTTAATCTGCCACTCGATTCATTGTTATACATTTTTAAAGCATTCTAATATTGATGCTTTGGGAAAAATCTTTGGTTTTACGACAGACCCTTTTTCTCAAGGTGAGTATGAAGTTTACAGACGGCACACCCCGTGTAGCCAACCATGAACACAGAGGAAGACCTTTATCTCTGATGACAGTGTTTTGTGGGAAGAGCCGAGAATGTCTGCAACTCATATTGCAATTTCGCATTAAGTTGTCATTGAGAAGATGGTCTCATTATGACCAGTGATTAGAAAGAATGTGTCATTTAAATCTACAGTTCAGACAGGTTATGTCTTCTGTCATGCTGGCTTTTTAGAAGCTTGGCGATGTTTCACTTTTGAAGTTGTTCACTTAGCTCCTTGTCTCTCCTGAGGTTTTTGTCAGTAAGTAGGTAAAATAAGAGAACATGTTAGTGTTTCAGTGCTTTGTTTCTTTAGAATCCTTGCCAGCTTCCCAGGGGAAGGGGTGTCATGGGCAGTGACCTCAGTTCTTTACCTGGCAGACCCACCTGATGCTAGGCACACCTGCCATAAGCTAGAAAAGTGCCCAGAGCTGGGGTTCAGACCCCAAAGAAGGGACTGGAAGATGAAAAGGGAACTAGAATACCTGGGTTCTGGTCCTGCCAATGTCACACACTAACTCTGGGGCTTCGCTTAGTAGCCCTGAGACCCAGTCTCCTCATCCCTCAAACAGGGATGATCCCAGCATCCACCTTCCCCACAGGGTGGCTGGCTTTAAATCAGCTAATGGCCCTGACTGGTGTGGCTTAGTGCGTTGGGCATTGTCCTGCGAACTGAAAGGTCACTGGTTCGATTCCAGGCCAGGGCACATGCTTGAGTTGTGGGCCAGGTCTCTGGTTGAGGGTGTGTTAAAGGCCACCAATCAATGTTTCTCTCCCTCCCTTCCTCTCTCCCTTCCCTCCTCTCTAAAAATAAATAAAATCTTAAAAAAAATCACCTAATGATTGTGGAAGTGCTTCAAAAAATATACAAAGGATTTTACTCATTTAATGTATCTGTGTGTTAATTCTATCAACCTCCTCCCTGGGTGATGTGGAAATAGCCAAAGGGGTACTTTGGAAATTATCTAAGGTGTACCATTTTCTGAATTCCCTTAGGAAGCAACCAGAGAAATGTGCTTTGTACATACGTTAATACTGTATTCTGTGCCCTCCAAGAGGAGGCTGTGGAGGTCAGTTATAAAAGATTATGCAGCTCTGAATCATTGCATTTGGCATTCTATCTGACAGTGATTTCCAGGGGCACAAATTAGGGGTAATGGCATTTCTGTAACATAGTGGCTAAATGCTACGGATCACCAAAACTTACATCTTTGCTCTACCTTTTACCACGTGAGACTGGGGGCAGATTACTTACCCCCGAGTCTCACTTTCCTTGTCTGTGAAGTGCAGCTGCTAATACCAATTGTGCAGAGTTGGGTGAGGATTCAATGAGAAAAAGTGTAGAGTGCTTGGTCATTGTATCAGGATAGCTCAAGTAGGAGTGTAGAAATGGGATATGAGGCCAGGAAGATCTAACCAGCTCGGTCCCTTTAAATCAATTAATAGTTATTGGCCAAGGTAGACCTGAGTTAGTGAGAAGTAAAGTTATGCTTTTAAGTGTTTTATTACATACACCTATGTGTATATATAATGATATAGCCAGTGGGTACTAAAGGTTATTACTACCTAAACCACCTCCAGGGCCGATTTAAAGAACAGATTAAAATCATTTGTGATTCATCTATGAATTCGAAGCTTTGGTTTTGCCAGCATCTTATGGAAAATATTTGAAACGCTTCTTTTCTTAAGCAGTCCTTGTATGTTGTTGGAAGATAAATGCTCTTTGTAGACAAGATTTTATGATATAAGAGTGAATGTAAACCCAACCCCCACCTATAAATTCAACATCATTCAGCTCTAAATTAATTTTTCTTTGTGTCCCAATAAGCTGCAAACCTACCAGGTGACAGGTTATCTTTTTAAATCATTAATCCAATTTTATAGTACTAGAGGCCTGTTTAGAAGTTTCGAAGAGACATGGATGAAGCGAAACATTATAGAAGAGCCATTTTCAAACCCAGTGATTATTCTGAATTTTACTATCGCACCCTTCTGATACCCCATTCTAGTTGCACCAGATCTCAGGGCCTAGACAGAGACCCAGGCACAGCCGCTTTCCTTGTGAAACTGCTGGTGTGTGGAGCACGGAGAGGGACAGTGGTGATAGATAGTGGTGGGACTGTCAGCTGTACTATTTCAGAATTATACAGAATAGGAACAATTTGGGCATCATAATTTGCACCCTGGTCCATTGAAATTCAAACCATTATGAGTCATGGTAAGTCAGAGACTTCCTCTGATTTATTCCGCTTGGATATTGGCAAGGAGGCAAATCACATCAGGGGAGATGGTGATTGTATTGCTTGTGAATATTTTCTAAGTGGCGACATACCCTCTGGGAATAGGCACTCTCATAAATTATTCATGACCGGGATTGGATTTTGCTCTCATTCACTACTTTACCAGCCTCTGCTGACAGAAAAAAAGGCACAACAGAATTTTTTCCTATACGCACTCCTCTGCTGTACCTTCATCTTAAAAGAGTAGCCAGATTGCTTACAACATTGAAAGGCATATTGTTAGGTAAAGGGATAACCAGGCTTTCAGCATGACTTGTTACCACTGTATTACAGAATAAAGTCGTAGTTAGTTCATGAATTAATTTCGTATCTTGACCAGCAGACTAAGAAAAACAAAGAAATGGTTGGTGGGTTCTTTCTAGATAGTTCTTACAATTGAAAAAAAAAAATTCTTGTGTGTCATTGGTGATGATCAGTCTGCTAGAATTCCAGAAAAAGATGCCCCTAATGATCACTTATAGCAAAATACTTCCTAACATTTAGCTGGACCTGTCTTTGGCTTGTCTAGGCTGCTGTGCGAAAGATTAGTCCACAGTGTTGGATGTCTCTTTTCTTGAACTTGGAAGCAGAGTTGTGAGTGGGGTGGGATGCTGAGGGAGAGAACCGTGGTCCTTTAGTAACTTCACATGGTTTGGCTTTGGTAGAACAAGAAGTTAAGCCCCGCTTTGGCTTCAAATGGAAGAATGCTAAATTTCCTTTTTCAAATAAAAAACCAAGTGAAATATTTATATGTACTTTTAAACACTGAACTTTCTTGTTGCAGAGTTAAAAGGCTGTCGGGGGTAGCTGACAGCTGGATCCTGGTGCTGTTGGTACCATGGTACCTGAAGTGCACAGGCTGGTAGCCACACCTGACATTAACAAGTGAGTGGTAACCTCTCTGCCGCTGGCTTGCAGCTACTGTTTCCATAGAAATGGCTGTCGGGATCAGTGGAAACGAGGTAAGTGAAAGTTTTCGCTGATCCTTGTTTCCATCAAGCTGACGTCTGTTTCCCTGGCAACAGCAGTGGACAGCAGCCAGGCGCTAGCAACAGATTCAGTAGAGCTCTCTCACTTGTCAGCTGTGGCTATCATCTATCTGTCCCTGACCGAGTTCTTTATCGTGCATAGCAAAGACCCCTGAGAACCCAGGAGGCACCGCTGGCCACATGTGCCCTCCTGGGCACCCATTTCGCCAGTGGAGAGCCGTGTCCTGAGTAGCTGCTCCATCAGCACTGCCTCCTCCACTGCGCTCTGGTTGGTGGATACACAGCCCAGGAGAAGGGGAGAGGTGGCGCAGGGCGTCCGTGCTGCAGGGCAGGCTATTTAGCCTGTCGATCCCAGATCCTGGGAGAAGAGAGTTCATTGCACTGCTTCCATGCACAGACCCAGCTCTTCATAAAACCACCAGTACTTTAACAGTTGAAATTAAAGCCGTAACTTTCCTGTGTTCCCCATTCGATTAGTGGGGTTAACAACCGCTATCACTTTTCCAATAGAAGAGATATTTATGAATTTAATAATTTGACTTCTTGTGAGAAACATATTTGATGAATACCTCCAAGATGCTATGCTAGTATCAGCCTTGTGCCAGTCTTCCTTTCCTCCTTCTATGTAATATTCTTTTGCAGGCTGGTAAAATTGCTTAAGAGATCAAATATTGGTATCGCAAGACAGCTCAGTATACAAAGACCAGCATGTCCATAGTATAGGGAACCCTTTTTGTTAAAGTTTAGCAGCTGTTGCTTTCCTGTAGTTTCATTTTACTATTTTGGCAAATGTGTGTGCCGAAGGCGTAAGTATCTTCCTGTGTGTGAGGCAACATTCACAGGCCCCACTAAGCAAAGGAGAGCCGCCGGCGTCGCCCCGGTGTGTGAGAGGGGAACTCACGGGGCAGAGGCGCAGAATGAGTTGCTGGGCACTGTCTGATTTTAAACACTTACCAATATTGTGAAAAAATGTTTTCTCTGAAGCAAAACAAACCTCTGAGACTCAGAGGCATATCTCTGAGGATTGAATGAAGATATGGATCTGCAGTGTTTTGAGAATTTAGATAGGCTATGTAGAAGAACATTGAAAAATTGTGGATTTCCTGGTGGGACCTTTTTTAACGACTTTGTTGCTCAATAATGCGGACTAGGACAACTATGTTCGGCTTGGAGGCAATATTTAGGGCTGATCCTGTGTCACCTAGTTGGGTTCAATATAACAGACTAGTAAGAAACAGAAAATTTTGTTAGATAATTTTTTTTCTTTGTCTAGACTTCTTAAGAAAAAACAGCTTGAATTCATTCATTTAATGATTATTTTCGAGTGCCTGCCCAGCAGTAGTGTATTTGCCAAGCACCCTACTAGGTTTTGGGGCTGCAGTGGTAAGACATAACAGAGTTCTTATCTTCACGAAGCTTATATCTGATGGGGTGGGGGGAGACAAAAATTATAATTATGAACTTTTATAAATTCTCGGAAAGGAAAGTACATGGTGCTGCGAGCGTGTTTAACAGGCACAACTGATGTCTGCAGGATGGAGGGATGTATCCTGGAGGAAGAGAAGAATGAATGAATAACCATCACATCCAGGCAAGACGGGAGAAGAGGCTGGGGGCGAGAGTTCCAGTCGGAGGGAAAGCCCATGCAGTGGCCATACAAGAGGGAGGAACAGAGGACATTGGAGGGACTGAGCAAGGCCAGGGTGGCAGGCATCTGGGGAGTAGGGGAGGGAGGGGAGAGAGAAGAAATTGGCTGATCAGCAGAGGCCAGATCACAAAGGCCCTTCTAGACCATGTCACAGATTTAGGTCATTAGCCGAAGATTAAAGGAACCCACTGATGAATTTTAAGCAGGAAGTAATGTGATTTATATTTGTGTTTTATAAAAATTATTTTGTGTTCTGGTGTCTTCAGCTTACCTCTTTAAATGCTTCAAAAAAGATGACTTTGCAGATGGATAGAAGTTTGGATAGATAGGAGATTAAGAAAATGTAGAAAATGTTAATTGTGGAATCTAAGTGGTAGGCATTTGGATGTTCACTGTATAGTCCTTTCTACCTTTATGAATGTTTGAACATTTTCTCGATGAAATTTTGGAAAAATCTGCATATAAAAATCAAAGCAGCATGAATGGACTAGATGGGTACTACAAGTCTAGACGTGGGAAGGACAGTTTAAGACTATTCTAATCTACCTTCAGCCACAGCATTGTAAGGGTTTGACGAACCTTTCGCCATAAACAACTGTAAAACTGGCCAAAATCTATGAAGCAGTCTTTTTTTTTTTCCCCTCAGAAGATGAAAACAGGCAGCACAGGATTTGGATCCCTAAGAGAAGGGAAACCCATGAAGCGTCCCCCACAATTGTCCTGGCTTTCCGTCTGAGACATCCTTAGAATTGTGGCACAGGGAGGCAGAGCCCAGCAGAGGAGAGCAGTCTGTCTGCCGAAGAGATGAGAGCAGAGCTTGGGCTGCTGAGACAGCTGGAATTTTCAGGGCACAGTATTGGAGAGAGGTGTGCAGAGAAGGGGCTCCAGAAATCTAAATAGGGATTCTCTTAGACACTTGATCATATACGAAGTTGCTAGGTGCCAGGGAAGAATCTCACAGTGCTAGTGGACAGAGGAGTTCTGATCAGATGGAGTAGATTAGCCTTCACGAATTCACTGGAGAGCCATTCAAGATCTCAAAAATGCAAGGCAGTCGGGCGGGGGTTGCTTTAGCCCCGGAGGAGGAGTCACTCTGAACCTGCCCTAACAGATCTTATAAACGAGCTGCAAAAGCACCAGACCAAGCGACCAATTAGTTAAACACCTGCCAAAACAAAAGTCAACACCCATTAAAGGAAGACACCAAAATCCAGATATTGCCCAAATGTTTTCCCACATCATTGAAACTATAGGATGTGAGAAGAAACAGGAAAATATCCATAAACAAAGAGGGGGAGCAGTCAATAAAAACTAATCGAGAGATGACAGAAGTGTTTCAACAAACAAGGACTTTGAAATTATTACTATAAGCCTGTTCAAGGAATAGAAGGAAAGGATGACCATAATGAAAGAACAAGTGACAATTCTCAGCAGGAAAATAGAAACAATACACTATCTGAAATAAGTAGCAGGTTGGAAACTCAAGGGAAAAAAGTATCAATGAAGACTTTGTGATCTCTAGGACAATAATAAACAATCTGATAAATGTGAACTTGGAGTCCCAGAAGTAGAAGAAAGAGAGATGAAGAAGAAAACAATTTTTAAAGAAATAATGGCTGAAAATGTTGGCAAATTTTATGAAAAGTATAAATTCACAAATCCATGAAGCTTAACAAACCCCAAGCAGTAAAAGCACAAAGAAAAGCACACCTGACATATCAAATTCAAATTACTGAAATTAAAAATGTAGCATTTTGAAAGAAACTAGTTGGGAAAAGGCAATTACATACTGGGAAAAAATAATATTATTCAATGACTTATTTTCAGAAACAGTGCAAACCATAGGACAGTGGAATGGCATCTTAAAAAAGGTCAAAGAGAAAACTAGAATTCTGTATTCAGCAAGAAACCACCCAAAAACAAAAAACCAAACCAAAACAAAAAAACTCTTTAAAAAGTAAGATAAAGAAATTTTTAGTCAAAAACCAAGAGAATTGGTCACCAGCAAATCTGCACTATGAGAAATATTAAAGGAAGTTCTTTGGGCTAAAGAAAACGCCAGATAAAAACTTAAATATACATTAAAAAACAAGGAATGCCAAAAGTAGTAAGCGCAAAGGTAAAGATAGAATTTTCCACATTTCTAAATTTCTTTAAAAGATAATCATTTAAAGTAAAAATATAGCTGGTTCTTGAATAATGTTTCATTCAATGTCATTTCATTATAATATTGATGAGGTGCTGTAGGAACTTAACTCTTGTTTATATCAATTAGCCTTTGATAAAATCGATTTTGTTATACATGATTTTGCCACAGTTCCAAGAACCTATTGATGATGTCAATGAGGACTTCCTATAGTAACATAGTATTATAGGAAGTATAACAAGTAAAAGTAAACTGTGTGGCAATAGCACAAAAGACAGAAGGGACCTAAATGAAACTTCACTATTGTAAAGTTCTTACATTATATGTGAAATAATATAATATGAATTAATGGTAGACTTAATAAATTAAAGATGCATATGATAACTCATCAATGGTTAAAAAATAAAACAAAGTGGTATCTTAAATGACAAAAGGAGATAAAGTGGAATTCTAAAGAGTAATTTTTTCAGTTATCTGCAGGAAAGGAATAAAGAACATATTGGATAAACAAAAAATCAATAGCAAAATGGTAGACATAAACCCAACCATATCAATAATTGCATTAAGTGAAAATGGATGCAACATTTTAATTAAATGGTATTATCGAGACTGAATAAAATTATAAATATAAAAACATAGATTAAAAATGAAAGGATGGAGTAAATATAGTAATACTGAATATATAAAATAAACTTCAGTACAAGGAGTGTTTCCAGGGATAGCAATGTCTCAGAGATAGACATTTCATAACTAAAAGGGTCAATTCATCAAGAAAACACAGTTATTCTAAATGTATTCATACCTAGTAAGCTTTAAAGTACATGAGGGAAAAAGCTGTTAAAATTAAAGAGATCAATAAATTCACAAACATAAATAAAAATTGGTATAATCTTCTCTCAATAATTGTGGGGCAGGGAATTGAAAAAAACTAGTATAGATAACACCTAAACACTATCAACCAAATTCATCTAATTGATAGAGGGCACGAATCCAATATTGCAGAATACACACTGTGTTCATGAGTACATGGAACATTAACCAGGATAGACCACATCTGGGCTGTAAAAACCCAAACCAAACAAATAAAAAAACACCCTCATTAAATCTCAAAAGATTGACAACTTTTTACAGAGTATGTTTTTTCTAAAAATAGAAATCAATAACAAGCTGTACAGAAAGTACTAAATCTCCAAATAATTTACAATACAAAGAAAAATATTACAATAAAAATTAGAAAATATTTTATTTTTTATATTTTATTTTATTTTTAAGTATATTTTATTCATTATACTATTATAGTTGTCCCATTTTTTTCTCCCCTTTATCCCCCCTGCCCTGACTCCGCCTGCCCACCAGCACCCCCCCTCCTTAGTTCATGTTCATGGGTCGTACATATAAGTTCTTCAGCTCCTCTCTTTCCTATACTATTCTTAACCTCCCCCTGTCTATTTTGTGCATACCAATCATGCTTCTTATTCCCTGTACCTTTTCTCCCATTCTCCCACTTCCCCTCGCCACTGATAACCCCCTATGTGATCTCCATTTCTGTGATTCTGTTCCTGTTCTGGTTGTTTGCTTAGTTTGTTTTTGTTTTTGTTTTTTAAGTTCAGTTGTTGATAGTTGTGAGCTTATTGCCAATTTACTATTCACAGTTTTGATCTTCTTCTTTTCTTTATATTAGTCGCTTTAACATTTCATGTAATAAGGGCTTGGTGATGATGAACTCCTTTAACTTGACTTTATCTGGGAGGCACTTTACCTGCCCTTCCATTCTAAATGATGGCTTTGCCAAATAGAGTAATCTTGGATATAGGTCCTTGCCTTTCATGACTTTGAATACTTCTTTCCAGCCCCTTCTTGCCTGTAAGGTTTCTTTTGAGAAATCAGCTGATAGTCTTATGGGAACTCCTTTGTAGGTAACTGTCTCCTTTTCTCTTGCTGCTTTTAAGACTCTCCCTTTATCTTTAACCTTGGGTAGTGTATTGATCATATCCCTTGGTGCATGCTTCCTTGGATTCAACTTCTTTGGGACTCTCTGAGCTTTCTGGACTTCCTGGAAGCCTATTTCCTTTGCCAGATTGGGGAAGTTTTCCTTCATTATTTTTTCAAATAAGTTTTCAATGTTTTGCTCTTCCTTTTTTGCTTCTGGCACCCCTATGATTCAGATGTTGAAATGTTTAAAGTTGTCCCAGAGGTTCCTCAGCCTCTCCTCATTTTTTTGAAATCTTGTTTCTTCATTCTGCTCCGGTTGAATGTTTCTTTCTTCCTTCTGTTCAGAATCGTTGATTTGAGTCCCAGTTTCATTCCCTTCACGGTTGGTTCCCTGTATATTTTTCTTTATTTCACTTTGCATAGCTTTTACTTCTTCCTCTATTTTGTGGCCATATTTAATCATTTCTGTGAGCATACTGATTACCAATGTTTTGAACTGTGCATCTGATAAGTTGGCTATCTTCTCATTGCTTAGTTCTTTATCTGGAATTTTGATCTGTTCTTTCATTTGGGCCATATTTCTTTGTCTTGGTGTACCTGTTACATTGTAAGGGGTGGAGTCTTAGGTATTCGCCAGGACCGGGCAACCTGTGTTGCTACATTGTGGCACTGTGTGTGGGGGAGGGGTCCGAGAGGGAACAATGCTGCTTGCTCAGCTCTCGCCCCACTTTCAGTCCCTTCCCCTGCTACCCACAAGCAAATTGGGTCCTTCTGGTGCTGATTCATAGGTGGTTGGGTTTGTGTATGTTCTAGGACCCCATAGGTGTCTCCAGTGCCTGGGAGTTTCTCTGTCTCGTGAGCCTGGGAGTTTCTTCTGCAGCTGCAACCCTTGTAGGTTTTTACTGGCTGAGGTTTTGAGGCTTTATTTCCCCTTACTGGAACCTTGGGTTGTGCTTCTGTCTCACTCCCCAGTTGTTCCTCCAGGCTTATCCACGTGGGAATGTAAGATCAGCTGGTCCTCCAGCCACCACCTCACCTGCCTGGTGTAACACCTTGCTGTGCATCCTCCCCATCCCTCCTACCAGTCTGGATGAATGTGTCTTCTTTAACTTCTTGGTTGTCAGACTTTCATGCAGTTTGATTTTCTGGCAGTTCTGGTTGTTTTTTGTTTTTAAATTGGTTGTTGTCCTTCTTTTGGTTATGCTAGGCAGGAAAGCATATCTACCTACACTTCCATCTTGGCTGCAGGTTCTCTCAGATGCCAAAATTAGAAAATATTTTAAACTGGAATGATAATGAAAATGAGAATTTGTGTATCCATCTAAAGCAGCACTTAGAGGGAAAGTTATAACTTTAAATGCACATAGTAGTAAAGAAGGTTTAAATTTAGTGACCTGCATCCCCATCTAAGAATCTAGAAAAAGAAGAGCACATTAAATGCAAGGAAAATAGAAAGAAAAATGAAGAACAGACGTCAATAAGATAGAGACTGCAAATAATAGGTAATGTCAACAAAGGCAAAAGAGGACTCTTTGTAAAGCTTAATGAAATTGTTTAATATCTAGCAGGACTAATCAAAGAATAAAGAGCAAATTATAAATTACTGGTATTAGAATTGAAAGAGATCATCAATACTGCTATTAAATACTACAATAATAAGAGGGTAGGGTAAACAGTTTTGTGACACTAAATTCAATAACTTGGAAGCAGTGGAAAAATTCCTTGAAAAACAGCATATCAGAACTTAAGAAATAAAAGACTGAAGAGTCATTGCTTTTTAAGTGGTATTCAGACTCAGACCATCTCTCAAAGAAAACTGGCAGCCTAGGTGATTTCAAAAGTGAACTCTGTCAAACAATTTAGAAATAAATACCATTTCTAGTAAAAATTCTTTCAGATGAAAGAGGAGGGGAGATTTTCCAACTCACTGTGTGAGACCAGAATAACCTCAGTACCAAAACTTGACTAATAAACATAATAGGAAAATAACAATATCTTTTATTAATATAGATGTAAAAGTTCTCAAATGTTAGCAAATTGAACCAGCAATATTAAAGGAATAATAATACCTCATGACAAAGTTTATACTAGAAACACAAGGTTGGTTCACTATTGGAAAATCAAACAGTGTAATTTACCACTAACAGAACGAAGGAGAATAGTCATATATAATATCATATCAATAAATATAGAAATTCCAGTGATAATATTCTATAATCATTTATGATAAAAACTTTAAGCAAACTAGGAATATGAGAACTTTTTTAACATGCAAAAGGCCATCTACCAAAAAAAAATACTATAATTGACATCATATTTAATGGTGAGTGACTGCTTTTTCCTAAGATTAGTCTCTCACCCCTTTTATTCAACATTATATTAGATGTACTGGCCATTATATTAAGGCAAGAAAAAGATATAAAAAGCAGAAAGATTAGGAAGAAAACAAAAACTCTTTCTATTCAGAGAAAATAGGATTGTCTACATACAAAGTCCTAATGAATTAACCCAAAACATACTAGAATTAATAAGTGAATACAGAAAGGTCACAGATATAAGGTCAGTATGCAAAAATCAATTTTATTCCTATATACAAACAAGCATGTGGAAAAAAATTTGAGAAAATATTTACAATAGTATAATAAATTATAATGCTTAAGAATAAAAATAAGAAAAGATTTGGAAGACCTCTATACAGAAAACTACAAAACACTGATTAGTAAAATTAAAGATCATCTAAAGATTATGTATTGGAAGACTTGATATTGCTGAGATGTCAAATTTATATGTGCATTTCTCAAATTTATCTATGTACTCAGTACTGTCCCCATAAATCTTGATACTCTTTTTATAGAAACTGACAGGATGATTCTAAATTTATATATAATTTCAAGGGACCTATAGTAACCAAAAAAAATCTTGATGAAGAACAAAGTTGAGGACTTATACTACCTGATTCAAAACTTGCCATTAAGCTACAGTACATACAGTGTTGTTTTGACATAAAGATAGATAGAACAAATAAATAAATGGAACAGAAAATCTGGAAATACATGTATATGGTCAACAGCCTTTGGACAAAAAAAACCCCTTGAACCTTAGGTCACACTAGATATAAATACTTACTTGAAATGGATCCTAGATCTAATTAAAAAGCTAAAACTAAAAATTTTCTAAAAAGATTCCTGCCCTCCAGTAATAAGAAATTGAAAGAAAGCCACACAGTGGAAGAAGATATTCACTATATACTTATCTGACAAAAGTTTAGTATCTTGAATATACAAGGAAGTCTTAAGAAATTAAATAAGCAAACTAATTAAAATTTGACAAAATTTTAATTGAACAGATACTTCACAAAAGATTACATACAAATAGCCAATGTACATTTAAAGATATTCAGTGTCATTAGTCATCTGGTAAGCGCAAGTTAAAACTGCGATAATATTCTACTATATATATAGAATATGTACAAACTCTATGTGTAGTAGAATAGCTAAAATGAAAAGACTGGCAGTTTCAAGTGTTGACAAGAGTATAGATAAACTCACACATTGCTCATAGGAACATTAAATGGTGCAGCCATTTGGAAAAGTTTGTCAGTTTCTCAAAGTTAAGTGTATACTCACCATATGGCTCCGCAGTTCCATTTCTAGAGATTTCCCCAAAAGAAATGGCAACCTATGTCCACAAAATGACTTGACTGAGAATATTCAGAGAACTTTGTTCATAGTAACCCCAAATTGGAAACACCCGAATGTCTGTCAGTGGGTAAATAGATAAGCAAATAGTGATGTGTTCAGACATTAGAATACTATTCAGCAGTAAAAAGGAATAAAGTAGGCATACAATGAAGCTCAAAAACATTTTGCTGAGGGAAAGAAGCCAGACACAAAAGAGAACATAGGGCAAAATTCTGATCTAGAGTACAGAAATCAGGTCATTGATTTTTTAGGGTGAGGGGAAGAAGAATAGATTGGGAAGGAATGAGAGAGCTTGAGAGGTATTATAAATGTTCTATATATCTTGACTGGGTGATTTTTACATGGTGTCAACATTAGCCAAACTGTAAACTTAAATTGTTTACACAAATGTTCATGACCTATGACTCGATAAAATTGATTTTTAAAATACCATTAAAAGAATTAAAAGAGACTCCTGCTTCTGCTCACAATAGGAAAACAGATATCAGATTCACCCTACCACCTGAAACAACAACACAACCAAAAACAGACAATATGTGTATAACCGTGGTTTTCAAGACACTGGACATCAGACAATGAAGGACAGTGGTCCCCGAGAAGCAGGAGGTAAACTAAATGAACTCTGTGGCTGTCACAGCTTACTGGCTTAAAGAGTTTGGGGCCCTGGCATTGAAAGGGAACCCAGGCAGTGTCTTCTCCCTGAGAAGACGAAGCTAAGGGTCTGTGGAAACCAAGGTGGCTAAAGTGTGCAGGGCAAAGCATTGGACAGAAGAGAACTCTTCAGATAGGCAGAAGGTCCCCTTTAAGAATCGAGCAGAGTACTTATCCACACACTTATGTGAGGAAATTGTCTAAGGCTGGGAAAAGAACATTCAAGTGGATTAGAAAGGATGGTGTTCAGTGCTCATATGGGGCCAGGAATATAGCTTGTTCTCATCAGCCTGGAAAAACTCATAATTCACATGACATTGGGCAGAGCAAGGATCAAAAAGGATTTGCCTCAGTTGTGAGGAATTATCTGTCCCAGACTGAGTGGTTCTCCAGATTGACCTAGCAAACCATTACAGCAAGACCTGAAAGGATCAAGCAGTGCGATCCAAGTTACCGAACTGCATCCCAGAGCAAAGCATTAGATTATTTATAGGAATACAGAAATATCTAGCATTCAACAAGATAAACTTTTCAATGCCTGGCATTCAATCCAAGGTTACTACAGCTGCAAAGAAGCAGAAAAACATGACACACAATGAGACAATTTAATCAATCAGTTGAAACCAATCTAGAACTCCCACAGATGTTCGAGTTAGCAGAAAAGGACATAAAAAGAATCATAACTGTATTACATATATTCAAAATGTTTGACAGAGATGCGGAAGATACAAAAAAAAAAAAAGCCAAAAAGATTCTTGGAATAAATCTAATGAAAGATGTGTAAGACCTCTTCTATATAAAACTTTGCTGAAAAAATTAAAGATCTCAAAAAATGGCAGGGTATATGTTGTTCATGGGTTGGAAAACTCAATTTATTAAGAAAAGAAAGGAGAAAATGGGGCAGGCACAAGTTTGGTTTGGTAGTGGGAAACTGGGAGTGTTTCTGCCTGATTCCTAGTTTTTCTGAGGTAGGAGACAAGGCTAGCTGCTGAGGGTGAGGGGGAAGTGGCAGTGACGAATGTCTGAAGATAGTGGGGGAGGCTCAAAATAGTCATTACAGGGAGTTAGGGAATGAGTGGATCGGAGAACCGAGGTAGATGATAGGTAGCATTGAGGTCCCATTTGAAGCTGGTGATGATGAACCTATGTTGATGTCAGTCTGCCCCATTGTATGACTTTCTGTAGCCATGCTTGACTGCTCTTACCCAGGTATGGAGAAAAGGAGTATTCGAGTTCGTGTAGGGAGACAGTTTTGCTATCTGCGTACAGTAAAAAGATGGTAGAGGGTTTAGGTTCTCAACAAGAACCACTGAACGAATCACTGATGGATCATGAAATCTGAGATACATTAAGAGGGAAGGAGAGGCCGAAAAGATTGAGAGAAAATGCAGGGTCAGTGGACCGGACACTCTAAAGAGGTTAAAGATGTTTATAGTCAGCTGGGATGAAAGGAGGGGGTAGTGAGCAGAAAGCTTGAATTCGTGATTTTGGGTGTAAAATTTGGGGTTCAGTGGTGGGATTGGGTGGCTGAAACAGCGTGGAGGAGAAGGTCATTAGAGATTAACATATCAGGGAGTTGAAAAGCCAGGGATTGGCTCCTGGAGTTCCCCAGAATGATAGTAGAACCTGGGATGGAAAGAAAGGCTAGGAGTCAAGAGCCTAAGCCTTCAGTTCAGGAGGACACAAGGAAAGGTTGACGAGTGAGGGGAGGCGGAGTCAGTGGCAAGGGAATTCAGAGGAAGGTGGGGACGATGGTGCACTAGCTGATGGGGGATTGGGCAGTGGTCATGTGCCTTGCACTTTGGACAGGCATTTGCTGAAGTCGTCAGGGAAGGGAGCAGAGGCTTGGTGGTGGGAGGTCTTCTGATGAGGGCTCTCTTGGCCTGAGGTGGTATAGTCCAACCCCTGTGGTCTGGGCTCACTCAGCTGGAAGTGTGTGTCAGGAGCTTCAGTCTCTACAGAGACTTTCCACAGAGACAGTGTGGGTAGCCCAGCCAAGGGTACGGCAGTGCTATGGTTGGCACCCCTGAATGCTGCCCGGGCCTGCGGTGGCTCCTTTGGCAGGGGGTGTTACCAGTTGCTGTCGTTATTGGTTTCCACATGTTGTCGTGGGAAGAGAGCAAATTGAGAGGTCAGCACCCTGGCTCTCATCCTGGTTCCGTGCTTCCTAGAACCATGACTTTCATCAATGTACAATCATTCTCTTCTCCAGGTCAAGGTTTTCTCTGCCCCCGAGGTGGATAGCCTACTTGCTGTGTAATTTTTCTTACAGAGCTGTCCTGAGGACGTAGGAGAGAAGGGGATGGGAAGAGACTTTGTAAACTGAAGGGACCTTTCCGAATGTGTGATGTGCTCAATGTTGGCCAGCTTGCTGTCTCCTTCTAGAAGGAGGTTCCTGGGAGCATGAAAAGCCTTTTTATTTGCAGTCTGAACACTCACTCACCAACTCTTCTCTTCAGGGCCCCACCTCTCTCCAGGACCTGGAGTGGCACTTGAAGTACTAACCTAATTCCTCTAAGTCTGATTGTCAGCAAAGCTTGGTTTGGATCAGGGATCCAAAGATCATTCCCTTGAAATTCTGCTTTAAAATAAATCTGGGTTTAAGTTACCTGCTGGCCCCTTCGGAGCCTCCCAGCATTTGGTGCTTTTCAGCTTCTGAGTCAGAGGGGTTTTTGCTGCTTCCAAAGGATTCTGGTTCTGTGGGCCACAGCCCACTGCCCCCCAGAGGTGCCCTGTGCCTGCCCTCTGCAGCTCGCAGGCGAGTATACTTCAGTGCTGTGTACCCAAGCAGTGTGCCCAAGGAGTAGAATGGAGGGTCGGCAGGGCAGAGTGGGCTCTCCTGAGGAAGCTGGACTCAGGTTGGGCACTGAGGGTGGGCGTTTGTAAGAATGGAGAGAAGGGAGGGCACATTCCAGACCCCAGCAAGTGGTGAGGGAAGCAGGTGCATTGGGTGTGTCAGGAACCAGGGAGTTGGCCAGTGAGGCCGCTAGGGCACTCTGTGCTGGACGGCGAGCCGCGAGACGGAGCATGGATGCCCAGCGAGGGAGCTAGGATTCCTTAATTTATGGGAGATGTTGAGGCATTTATAAATAAGGTGATGGAGGAGAGCTGGGCCAAGAGGGTGAGGCTGGTGCCTTGCAGGGTAGAATGGAATGAGGATGGCTCTGGGGCAGGGGCTGTGGCTGAGAGGTGGGTGTGAGGTGATGGGCTGGGGTGCGGGGATGGACATGGAAATGAAGGAGTTGATGCAGAAGACAGTCAGATGAGGAGTGATCTGTGGATTTGATTGTCAACTCTGGGGTATGGAATGTATGAGAAAATATTTTAATTGCTTCTCATTTTTAATATAGCAGCTAAGATAGACCAGGCACTGGATGAGTCCTTTAAATAGTTTATTTTACTCACCCTTCTTATGCTACTGTGATAAATGGCTTTGCCTCAGCCTTACATATGAGGAAGCAAAGCTCAGAGAGGTTTATCTTTTTCTCAAAATCACACAGCTACTAAGTAAGGAATTCCTAGTAAAGTAGGGATTAAATCTAGATCTGTTTGTCTCCAGAGCCCAAGGTGCTTGTCCCGTTAGTTGGAAGTTCTTTCTGTGTCTGGTGAGGGGGAACCCCCTGTCGGGTCCTGTCTACCAGACTGGGAAATACGCTGATACATTCTGAGCTATTCTGTTCTTCATGCTTTCGCAGTTTCCCAGAATTAATTACCCAAAGCAAAGTGGAATCATGGAATAGAGGCTTCTGGGAAATTGGTCCCTTTTTCCTCTTAAAACTGCACGTGAACTAGTCCCATTCTAGTGCAAGGGGTCCTTTCAGATCCTGTTCCTGGGGGTGGATCTCTCTGCATCCCTGAGCCCCCCGTAAAATATTATGCTTGTTCCCTTGTTCTCAGCTAAGCCTGATGATTCAGCAAGGGCACTTCCAACCCACCTGCCCTTCAAGGCGGAACTCCTGCTGGGAGGGAGAGGCTCCATTTCCTTTCAGTGCCTCTCACCGGGTGATTTGCCTTTGACATGACCAGTGGGTGGGGTTCGGTTCCAGCTTCTTTCCTGGGCCGGTGTTGCTCCTCTGCAGTCAGAGCCTGCCAGCAGGTGTTTGCACAGGCAGATCCAGCCATTTAAGCAAGCAGGCCCTTCACAGAGCAGACTGTCCCGTGCCCTCGTACCTTCAAACAGGTTTAACTTGAATGGCTCTGCCACCCTCCTTAGGCAGACTTCAGGCACACATTTTCCTTACTTTTCTTTGAAATTGAAATCTGACACGTCTAGTGAAGTGTGTTTCTCAGGTGACTTCTTAAATAGCAGTATTTGAAGCCTATCATGAAAAAAAGTATGCTGTTGGCTTGGCTCATTTGATTGAGCGATGAGTTCATTCACAGAAAGTGATGTCAGACAAGAGAGCCCATGTTTTTGAAGAATTACTCCTAAATGTGGTTTTTAAAAACCAGAATGAAACAAGAAGTCTGAAACTTTTACCATGCAGCCTACACAGATTCTTATCTCTGAGTGGAACTTTTCTGGTGGAAGCATTGGAAAGTCTTTGGTGGCCATGGAAACCCAATCTTCAAAAAGAGATCTCCTCCCCTGTCCTCAGACAAGGAGGTGTGGTGAAAGGAAAGGTGCGTTTCAGTCTAAGAAGCCTGAGACCGTTTATTTCCGTGCATGACCTCGAGACTCGTACGGGACTCTGGCTGTCGTTGTTTCGGTTTCGTGATGACAATGATGGGCACAGTTTTAGGTGATAGAAAATTACATGGGCATTTGTGATCCAGTACATCCAACGCAGAACCCCTAATCCCTGCCTTTGACATGACCATAAACCGGCGATGCTGTCTATTAAATTTACTCAGCCTATTCTTATTGAGCAACTGCCAATGGCCAGGATTTGTGATAGGGAACCGATATACAAAGGTAAGACAGACACAGCCCCTCCTTCACAGAGCTTACAGCCTAGCGTATAAAAGGGAGTATTAAAAAAACAATTTCAGGGCTATGAAATAAATTCTATACAAGTGAGACTCTTATCTAGGAGACTCTAAGGACATCAGAGCAATGTCCTCATAGACCCTCCCAGCCAAGTGGGTGGCATCTGGAGGGGCAGCTGAGGTTTAGGGAACAGCACCCACAGTGGCCTGGGGCTAGAAGAGAGCCCTGTCGCTTGGGGAGAATGAGTGAGCTTTGGGATGGCTGGGGCATGGAGCACGAGGAGGGAGTGGCCTGAAAGGGCCAGGGGAGATCAAAGAAGATCAGACCGGTGGCACATTTGGCCACTCTGCCCCTATCCCTGTCCTCTAGCGTAAGCTGAGTGCCACATGTGCCCAGCCTGCTTACCTGTCATTCACAGCGGAGAACGCAACCTAGTCATTAAAATCTAGGAAACACCTGTTTTGTAAATGGTTCCTCTTCCCAAAAGACGGAAATTGTTTCCTATTTAAAACATCTTCAGAGACCCGCACATCAATAAAAGCAGTCGAGGACATGCATGAAAACGGAAAGATTGCTTTGAGAAAATCCCAATACACCCAAACCTTTGCCAACGGAGAAATTGGGAGGCACCGAATCTTTACAAAAGTACTCACCATGGGGTTTATTTAAGTAATGAGTTCCCAAAGAATAGTCATAATGTGGTTTGATGATTAGAAATATGATTGTTAGATGTGTTCCTCAGCATATTTACTGTGTAATGAACAGGGCCCTTTATTTTCTCTTGTCCCTTTTGCCTGCCAGTGACTTCCCTCCATTCCTGGTGGCCAGGGCCTAACTTGCCATTGAAGGATACTGTCACAGGTTAGCTTTCTTCCCCTCCCTGGATCTTCTCTGCGAAGGAGTGGATCTTACAGATGGAGTGCTGACTCCCAAGGCCCCCTGCCCCCGTTCTGGCCTGTTGGTCTCACACAGAGAGAACAAGAACATACTCTGGCTAACCTTTGCTTCTTGTGGTTGATTGAGGGAAAACTGGAACAAAGCCAATGATCTTGAACTTTGAATTGAACCAGTGCTACTAATTTAAATTTATTTTTATTATGAAACATCACACATTGTTGATTGTTTTTAAAAACAAAACAATATGTCGAACAGAAACTGAACTCACATGCTTCGCAAAAATTATATTTAAATATAAAAATAGTTTTTGAACCAAACTCGTTTTTCATTCTGTTTTATTTCCTATTTGTCTGTGTAGAGGACATAATTTAGGTCTTAGGAAGAATGGCCTCTGATGATAAAAATAAGTGGGTTACTCTTCAGTTTCTCCTACCTTTTGCCTTTTTATAAGTGCTACTTTGTTGTTGTTGTTTTTTGGGGTGAATTTCTGAGTCCCTTGTTTTGCTAGAAATCTGAGTCTTAGTGAGCCTTGCTCACTGTAGGTTTTCATGCTTTTTTGTGTTTCTCTTTGTGTAAATTTCAAAACATTTAATTTGTCTAAATTTTATTTGTGTGGGCCTGGTTAAAACAAATAACATTACAATCCAAGGAGGGGGAGGGTGTAAAAAACCTACCTCTAAATCAACATGATTTTCAGTGGCCCATTTATTTTATGGGGCATTTAAGAAAATAACAAATTCCAGAGCAAACTGTGTACCATCCGTTTGCATTCATGGCAGCCGTGTTTGACCTGCACTGCTGTTTGAATGCAGTGGCTTCAGGCGGAGGGCTCTCTTTCCAGCAGTGCGGACTGAGCCAGAGCTCCCCAAGCGCAGGATGTCAGGGCCTGCAAACCCTGGGCAATGTCAGGGCTGGGGGAGTTCTCTGCAGCATGTGGGGCATGTGCCCAGCCCCTGGGGGTGGATCGGGGCTCCCAGGAGGAAGGCTGGCTGATTCCAGGGACAAAGTGTCTTTCCTGGAGTGGTGCTTCACGGGGACATGAGCAGAAAGGGTGCCATGACCTTTCTCTAAGCCTGAGTTGGGGCTCTGGAAGAAAATCAGAATGTGGGGATAAGCAGTGCATTCTGTCCTGCCCCTCTCTTCCTGATCCTGATCAGGAAGTGCCCACTCTATGTATCTCTTGGGCCAGGAGACAGAGGAATCAGGCATCCTGTGGAAGGAGCAGTCGGTTAGGAGCCCTGGTGTCCTGTGTACAGAACGCATGTGTGGGGCCTGTACAGTATCTTGTCGAACCTCAGTTTTGGCCTTTGTGGGATGGGAATGGAAATCCTCATCCTGCTTGTCCCACACTGAGGTACCCATGGGACAGTGAATGTAAAGACATTTTGAGGACTCCAGATAAAAATCAAAGTCCCTAAGAGGTTTATTTCTGTTGTACTAGAGGGAGGGCCTGTGGCCCGGACGGGCTCTCCTGCAGGAAACCAAGTCAGCGCCCCAGCAGTGAAAGCCCACACCCTGCTGGGGCTGCTGCAGGGCGAGGAGTGGGACCCAGGGCGGGCGCTGTCATGGGGGAAGGACTGCATAAGGCGGTGGTAGGCGCAGGCGGGTGCACCTCAGAGCCTGCTGGTGGTTCTCTTCTGTTAACCTCTGCCATCTAAAGAGCCTGACTGGGTCTCATGGTGTGGCTGTACCGTGCTCCACAGTCAGAACCCCTCCCGGCCATTTCTTGTGAACTCTGTCAGCCCTTTGTCTTCCTGGTGTTGACGCCAATGGGCCTAAGAGAGGGTGCCAGGCTGCTGCCCAGAGAAAGGGACCAAAATGAGGAAGGGTACAGTTTTCAGCCATCAGGGGTCGTGTTGTCCCTTCGAGCCATGGAGGAGACCAGAGAGACTCAAGTTATAGCAACAATTAAACAGACCACAGGGTGGTGTGTGGCCAAGTGCTGGCCTGAGTGGGCCTGGGGGTGTGGTGCAGGCCTGGGGATACAGACAACAGGTCTTTACAACATCCTGTGCTCCAGTTTCTCGGCCGAGGCATTAGTACTTATCCGTCAAAGATCCCTGTCTGCACCCTTCTGGGGAAACTGCTACTTCCTAAGGCTACCCATTTCATCTTCGGTGGACTTGGACTATTAGAAATTTCTTCCTTCTGTTGTGTTGAAAGGAATCTTCTTAAACTCCCACCTACTCCCCAGGCACGCAGGGGGTCTGTTTCCTCTTTTCCATGGCAGCCTTCCAGAGCCCAAAGACCAGGAACGGGCCTCCTTGGTGGTGTCTCTTCTCCATTTAACCTTCTGTTTGCCCCTCCTCTGCTCCCTGCCCACCCTCCCTTCTTTCCTGAACTCAGAGGCAAGGAATGTTTACGTGGTGGTGAGGGGGGCATCATGCAGCCCTGAGGGAAGGTCGGTGTTGCCTGGGATGGTAACACTGAGTGTACCAGACCTCAGGGACCAGCACAAAAGGGGTGGACGTCAGAGTGACCAAAGAGAGTGGGGATAGGTGGGAGTTAGCAGTGGCAGGCCTCATGGGTGCCTTTTCGAATTACAGTGTAAGAAAGACAGGAACTTTATCAGAACCACGTTACTTTCAACCTGCATTTTTATTGATGTTGCATCTCCCGGATCTCACCCTTTGCTTACCCACTGCCTTCTGGCCCCTCGCCGCCACTTTCTCCTTATTTTGATCTCATCTTCACATGTAACTCCCGTAAAACAGAGGTGAGAAGGACTCTACCAAACTTCTGTTGGTTCCTCATTGCCTACAGGGAAGCAACCTCAGCATCTTAGTTTGGCATTCAAGGCTCTTCCTGGACCGACTCTAAGCTGTTTTTTGAAACTTATTCCTTCATCCAGTGCCCTCTTCTTCCTCTGCCTCCTATGCGCTCCTGTCGAGGTCTTTAGGAGGGTTCATTCAGGAGCTAGAAGGGCTTGTGTGACCAACTTCCCAGAGCCTCAGATTCCTCAATGTTTGTATAATGAAGGTGATGACAGCCCCTCCCCTCCAGTGGACATGTGCCAGTGGGGCTGGGAGCAGGACATTGTGCTGGGCTCCTCTACGGATGTCACGTCGTGGAGGCCCGCTGGGATAGGGCGCACACACACACATCCGCGTCTTGGCTTCGGTGATCAGAGTGCACTGGTGATGCGCAGGAGGACAGAACTCTTCAAATGGGGTAGCCACGGAGAGCTGGGTCTTGGAAGGTGAACTTGAATGCAAAGATGGGAGAAGGCTACGCAGGTGGATGGTTTCTATGGACCAAGGCTCAGAGGGTTGAGCCAAAATACAAGGTGTACATTTATAAGAAGGGGAAATAAAGCTGGAATAGCCTGTAGGAGAAGCCTGGAAGGCACTGGGTGCCAGCCTGAAGCATTTGACCTTGATTCTTGAGGACAGCAGTCAGGAGCCTCGGAGCATTCCGCACGGGACAATGGCAGGATGAAGTCAGGTCTGCAACAGAAACCAGAAGCCAAGGGGGGAGCAAAGCCGAGAGTCAAACTATAAAAAACTCCTACTCGATCCCCTCTGTTCCATTTGTCCCCTTCCCTTATTTCTGCTTTATCCTTCAGATACATCGTGTAGTAACGTGCATATTTCCTTACTGCCTCTTTTTGGTGTGCAAAGGGTAGCATGCTATGCGCTTTTCTGTCCATGTCCTTCTTACATCTTTCTTCATTTGATTGAATGTACCATGAATAGAATCCTGACCTGGAACAAGTAGGCTTCCACCACACATGGTTTGTCAGATTTCTAGTCACTTGTAAGAGTCTGATGGCTTCTACCAATAGCTTTGTTAAATCATCTTTTGTAATAGTGACTATTATTTTATCCCTTAGTAATCAGCTTCTAAAATGATGAATTCTTGCACAAAATGGAAAACTTCTTTCTTTTTCATTATCCACTGAGGTTCCCACAAAATTCAGTGGAATCAGGTGAGATTTTCTGGAATGAAAAGTTTGTTGTGATGGGAATGAATTACTTCCAACTGAGTGACATTGGTACAGAATTGGTGGGGCACTTGTTAGCCCATTCATGTCCCTCTGAGCCCTAGCATACGTGTCATTTTGTGCTTCTCTTAATTCTCCCGTGATCATGTGGCTTAGCACCTGGTCAGAGCAGTCGCAATTTTTTCCCCTTTGGTATTTGAGAAAGCTCCTCCAATTGCCTTTTTTATGCCTGTATTCCACAACTAAATATATATACTTGAACTTCACATTTGTACAGTGTTTTGTGATTCCCACAGTATCATCTTCTTGAAGGTTTTAGTTAATCCTTGTGAAACAGTAGAGCAGGTATTATATCTATTTTGCATGTAAGGAAACCGAAGGTCAGAAAAGGAAAGTGGCCGAGCTGGCACCAGAGTGTAGGCCTTCTGACAGGGGCCCCAGGGTGGTCTAGGAGGGCCGAGTGGGCAGCTGGATCACCACACAGATCTTATCTCCCCTCGCTGTCTCCTCCACCTTGTCTCACAGCTCATAGGAGGAGATTTATGCCGAGTATACCTTAGTTCTGTCCAAATCAGTGAATGTTACATGCCTGCTAGATATTAGGCCTTTCAGTACTATCTAAAATGAATTCAGGGGTGTTTACATTTAACAGTTTCTTTATATGAACTTTTGTAATAATGGCTGTTATTTAAAATAAAGGGGCTGTAAGCCAGAAACTGCCAGTCTTTTTTATTCTCAGAAATTTGTCATAGGAGGATTTACGTAAGCCTGCTTTACTGTGTCACAACAACCGAGAATGAGTAACAGTGGTGCAGCTTGTTAGAGAGGGGTTTCTGTATCCCTAATGGAAAAAAACTTCATAAAATATGATATTAAAGCAAATCCTCAATTATAAAGCCATTAAGTTTCAGGGTAACTCTTTTACTATCTTGGTAATTTTTTTTTTAAGAACTCAGATCAGATATGTAACCAAAATAAGAATACCGTGTTTGTGTATAATCATGTACATTTAGTAGTCTAGGTTCAGTATCAAAATGTGCACAGAAAGCTGTACTTGGGTGCTTTTGTTAAGCAATAGAGTTGAAGGCCCACATACTTGTACTTGATAAAGAGTTTAAGAAAACAGATTACATAGTGCATTTTCATGTTGGCATGTGACACTCCAGGGCCTCCTCTTGTTCAGGGATGTGATTTTGGATTCAGCGTGGCTTTCTCAAAGTGCAGATTCATTTGATGAATCTACCCAGGTCTAAGTTGTGCACGTCCTGTATCTCAGGAAGCCTAGCAGGCTAGGAAACCTCAAACCGTTCTCAGGCTGAGTGGAAGCGTACATCCTTTCCCTTTGGAGACATAAAGTGTCCTTTGCTGGAAGGAAAGGCCCCTGGTCTGGGAGTGCAGAGTACATCTCAGGGTCTTCACCAGCTTCGGCCCACCCTGCAAATCTCTGGAGGGGGCTGCTCTGCAAGATGAACCCAGGTTGCACCACAGCCCTGCCTCTCCTCACTTCCCTTAAGGTGAAGATGCGGGTGGAGCAGCCCTGACAGAGCCAAGGACAGGTTCTGGGGCATCAGAAGAGTGGGTGATTTAGGAGCAGTGGGGGTGGTCCTTTGTAATGTGGGCAGAGGGTGAAATCTTGGCAAGGATTCTAGTTCCTTATCTGAAGTATCAGTGTCACTGGGTGTTCATGTATCTGTTCAGCCCTTGGACAGCCCAGAGTTGAGAGAGGGGAGGGAAGAAAGAGAATAGGGATTGGCTCTGTTTAAGCAGGTCATTTCCCTCTTCTTTAGTTGGGTTGGGTTAATGAGGTCCCTGAAAGGGAGATGTGCTGGCTTTGGATTGGGAGGAAGGCAGAAGACAGACAGATGTGACCCCTGTTGGAATCCAGGGGTCTGTGTGCAGAAGCTGCACTGCCTGGCATCTCATCAGCTTTCTTAGCAGCTTTTTCATCATACTCACTAAATCTGCAACTTGCATAACTTGGCTCCTATCACAATTCATGGTTGGAAAGGCAGATGGTTCCTTGTACATGAATATTGGGTAATCATCCACCTGACTCTCAGACTTGCTGAGCAAATGTGGGATTCTGTATATGTGCATAGGAATAAGAGTGCAGACATGAAAAGTGGAGTAAACACGACCAGTTGGGAACATGTACACGTCTGCCAAAGCCTTTCCAGGGCAGGTGTTTCTATGAATGGGCAACAAATTGTACTGCCTCTTCACCTCCTACAGGGAAGGCTTTCAGGGGAAAGACCATGGCAAGAAGCAAGGGTTAAGAAAAACCGTTGTGTGTCACCAGAGCTCCATTTCCTGCCTGGGATCAGAGAACGGGGCTGTGAGGCGGGTCGGCCCGGACCCTGTCCACCGCTCTGCCCACAACCTGCAGGTGGTGGGGAGGGGAGCCTGGACCGCCCCACCTCTCAGCGTTCTTGGTTTGGACAAAGGCGTCAGTACACATTAGGAGTGCTGAGTTTTGGAAAGTATTGCAGAAGTACTGCACTGGGTGTTCTCTTTGACCACAGCTTGGCCCTTCTGGGTCCTTTCTCTTTGAAGTGTGACGCCCACTGTCTGAGGAGGCTCTGGGGAGGTGGGGCGTTTCTGAGTTCAGGCCCTCGGGTGGAGGGTGGGGGTGGGATGTCAACAGGCCTACCATGACAGCACATGGTGTTTTTGGCCTCAGCTCCAGGGGTCACTGAAATCCTGAAGGGAGTTCATTTTCTAAGAGAGGGTGCATGTGTGTTGGTGTGGTCTCTGCAGCTCTGACACTCACAGTCTTGCTTGGGGAGACACTGTCTTGTCTGTCCACGTGTGTGGCCCCTGTTGCTGTGCTCGTGTGGCTGTACTCAGTGCTGTGTGTCCTGCCACAAGACTGTTGTGCCGCAGGGCAGATGGCTCATGGTGGGGTCCCCAAGGGTGTCCTGACATGCGCCTGTTCTCTTTGCCTCCCTCAGAGAATTCTCAAAGGAAAGGGAGAAGGCCAAAGCCCGGGGAGATTTCCAGAAGCTCCGGGAGAAGCAACAGCTCGAAGAGGATCTAAAGGGCTACTTGGATTGGATTACCCAAGCGGAAGATATTGATCCTGAGAATGAGGAGGAAGGAGGAGAGGAAAGCAAACGAAATAGTATGTAGCGCCCTTCCTACTCTTGACCAGACAGAGCGTGTGTGAGATGCAGATGCCTGCCTGGCAGCAGGCGTTCCTCCCCTCTGACCCAGCCTTTGAGACCGTGGCCTCCTCTCGGCCATGTTGTTCCTTCTGTCTGCACATCAGACAACAAGTGCATTTACCTGCCTCTGAATTTCTGCCTGAGGTTTGGGTTTTAGAGTTGTTTCTAGTCACCTGGCTTTATGGTGGAGGAGGATCAGCCAGACTCACTGATCACCTTAGGAATTCAGTAAGCCCTGCCCCTTTTGAGCAGGACAGGATGTGGTAAGACACATATTCACCTTGCATCACAGGAGCCCAAGTTGTGGTTCCTTCCCTTGAGAACGAGCAGTGTTATTGGAACTTGAAGAGCAGGGACCCTCTCTACCCCTCTGCTCCCTGAAGAGGCTCCCACCTGTGCCAGCCTTGGAACACCAAATGCTTAGCCCACCAGAGGTTGGGAAGAAACCAGTTCTGGGTAGCATTAGGAGGCATGTGAGTCAGTGTGGCTGCATTGGAGCCCACCCACCTGGCACCCCACACTGACGTTAGGCACCCCAGGGTACTTCTTGCACTAGGAGGGCCCAGTGCGCAATCAACCCCTGGAATTAATTGTCAGTGTCAACCAAGATGTCTGTTTTACCACATGCTTTTCTCGCAGATGTGCTTTTACCTTTCCTGGGGCCACCTGTGCCTCAGGTAAGAGTGGATATAGACATTTAGCAGTGGATTTGACTAAGGTGTTTGTGATTTGTTTCAAGTCTAGAATAGTTAATAGTAAAGACTGACAACATATTTTGGAGGTGCACATTTATTAAGAGGCCTGGGAAACCAAGTTAGGCACTACCTCGTGGAAGGCTGAGGGAGCCCCCTTGAATGGAGCCCCTCAAATGTCACTCAGTCACTCCTTCATCCAGCAAGGCCAGGGGCTGATGCCAGAGGACTCCCGAGATGGAGAGGCTGCATTTGCTCCTTCTGGGGAAGGGCAGGCCTGCCCACACAGATACAACACCAGGAAAAGAGACGTGGGCCATAAAGGAGGCGGGCATGTGCTGGGGCTGAGAGGAGGAAGGGCTCTAGGAGAGAGCTGTGGAGACGTTGGACTGGGCCTTGAAAGACAATGGAACTGAGATATGTCACAGCTCAGTGTCAGGAAAAACAGTGTGAGCCGCAGCAGTGGCGTGAGGAGGACATTGAGTGGGCAAATGCAAGGCTCAGGAAGGAGGCAACGGGCTGCTGGTTTGACTGGAGCACAGGATGTGCATGTCAGGGAGACACAAAGCAGGGAGGGTCAGGCAAATCCATGTTGCTTCTGTGGGCAGGGGATCGTGGGGGCTGAGACCCATGCTGGAGGGGATCCTTGACTGGCACCCAGAGGCTATGATTCCACAGGGAGTCAGGGTTTCCTGCCGTCATGGATGCAACCACTTGACAGTCCTGTGTGCCAGTGGGGGAGCTAGTGGAATGCAGGTGTTCTCTTCTCCTCCTGATCCTTCTTTCTTCCCAGGTCTCACCCATCGCTCCCCAAGGAAGAACCTGGGGAACTGTAGGAGGATTTATAGAGCTGTGTTTGTTGAATTCGAGATCAGAGTTTATAAGCAGATGTTTGTTTGAGTTCCAGACTCAGGGGTACCCACCCCCTGGGCTGCGGGCCAGTACCAGGTCCACGGCCCATTAGGAACTGGGCTGCACAGCAGGAGGAGAGACATGGGCAAGCGAAGCATTACCGCCTGAGCTCTGCCTCCTGTTCCCCCCACCCCATGAAACCAGCCAGTGCTACCAAAAAGGTTGGGGACCGCTGCCCTAGGTGCTCAGGTATAAGAAGAGTGTCTGCATGTCCTCGGCACAGCTCTCCCTGATATTAGAGCCAACCTGAATCCCCATGGCCTTGGCACCTGCCTTGTGACCAGCAACAAGTTGCTTGCATGTAGCTTGGGGAATGCCTGCCATTCTGTTTTCCTCTTCATTCCAAACTCCAGCATAGACACTGACCTGTGGATGCCTCCCCCCTCCTCCTGAGCCTGGCACCTAGCATACTGTGTGTAAGCCAGTGAAAGTGCTGTCCTTTTTTCCGAGCAGAGCACCTTTCTTCGCTAGTTTAGGAGTGACCTGTAGGGAGCAGAGCGAGGCCCTCGTGCAGGCTGATGTCCTTTCACCTCTGTTGCTCCGCCTCTGGGAAGAGACAGGGATCCATGTTAGTGTTGCCAGCCTCAGCGGCAGTGGGACTGTTTTTTACGGCCTGTGATTTGAGGAGTAGGGATTTTTGTGGACTCGAGGCATTACCTGCTGGTAGTCCTGAGGGGCCGCTCTTGTGTCTTAGCCCAGCATTTCCTGTGTCCCGCTTCTACCTGTAAAGACCCTGACCATGGGATGACAAAATCAGGGCCTCTGCCTTTGGAGACCTTGCCATGGGGGGAAGACAGAGAAGTGGCGCCGTAGTGTAAGACAGTGGACCAGCCGTCACCATAACCAACGGCCAGCAGTCTTCTGTGGGAGGCCAGAGGGCACAGCAATGCAGGCTCGTGGGAATGCAGGGAAGGCTCCAGGGAAGAGGTGGTAATCTTGCTGAGCTCTGAGGGATGGCCCACCCTGGGCTGCAGAAGGCGGGGGGAGCTTTTTAGGCTAAGGAAAGGCATGGACATGATGAGGAAGGTTACAAATGTTTAAAACCCGTCAGTGCATTACTTAGAAATGTAATCAAGGAAAGAAATCCCCTTTGAAAGGTGGAGATGCTCAGAGTTCACTTTGTAACGGGGGCTCCAAATCCCGTAAAGCCGCACTGTATCTCTGGAACATCGGTGCTGTGGCTGCTGCTGCGCACAGGCAGGTGTGACTGTACCTGTGTAACCAGCGTGGCATTTGATCCATAATAGCACATGCTTCTGTGGAGCACCCTTGTTCTTTGTCACGCTCATTTGCCAGGTGCTGCGGCCTCCTGTGGAGTGAGGCTCACGGTTTTTCCTGAGTCATCAGAGCCTCAGAGCCCTGATGACGAGGGTCGGAAATAAAGGCACAAATCCCAGGCTGTGGGAATTGTGTTGGGATGCCATTGACTTAAGAAAGCCCTGGTGACCTCATGACGAGGTCCAGCAACCCAGGCCCTCTGAAGAAGCAGCGCTGTGGGCTTCCTGGCAACCTCCTGTGGCTGCTGACCATTTTGGTCTGGTCCCAGCCAGAAACCACAGGGGAGAGGGTTCAGCAAGGCCCACGTGGTCCTCCTCACCAACAGACAGAGGCTGACTTACCACCTGCACACCCAGGCCTGGTCTCTGTCACCTGTTAGCAGGCAGTGACGTGTGGGCATGGCTGGTGCCAGCCTGCCCCCTAGGTGTGTCAGATGCATGCCCACACTCCTCACACCCAGCCGTGTTCCTGCATCAACTCTGAGGGAAGGGGGTGGGACTTCCCTTAGGACTCCTGACTCTGTCCACCCCGCTTTAGGATGCTGACTCCACGGACGGCCCTTTTCAGCTGGGCCCTGGGCGGGACTAGGGCAGTTTCCTGCCAGACACTGAGGAGTTAAGTGACACTGTGAGAAGCGCTTCCTGATGGCTGAGCCTCAGCTGAGAGGAGCACAGGGGAGGAGAGGAGGCCTTTACTAATGGTACTAACAGGCCTAACAGCCCGTGTCATGAGCCCGCAGGAGGGGTGCTGGGCGGGAGGTTATTCCGATGCCTTTTCCCTGGAGCTGGCTGCAGTTGAGCTTTGGTACTTGAGTGGTAGGTCCACTATACAATGTCTCTGAGCCCCTGTTTCCTTGTCTGCAAGAAGGGGATAAAGCTATTTGCCTATAGGGTTGTCATGAGGATTAAATGTTTGATGACCGGCAGGACCCACCATAGCTGTAGGAGTATTAGCTGCTGCTCCAGTCTCACCAGAGACTCCAGGAAAACTCGACCTAAACACAATTATTTTTGCAGGTTCTTCTAGACCTCTACCCAACCTCAGGGTAAGGACCTGTTTTAGGACTATGTCCTGCACTTCCCTGTTTAGAAACCATAAGGTTCACAAGTCCTGATGGAAAATCAACCCATTGACCTGGTCACTTTGGAGATATGGAAGCGCAGTTTTCTGACTCTTGAAGTCCGTTTGTAGTTGGTTGGTGCTTGCTGTCAGAGAACAGATGTCAAATGAAGTACTTGGAGATGTGCTCACATTATCTTTTCTCCCTGATCTACTAAATGTCACTTTCTGCAACTGTGGTACCCAACTCTGGCTAGACATGAAAATCACCTGGGCAGCTTGAATGCTTCCTGATGCCGCCCCCCACCCCCAACTGATTACTTGGTCTGTGTTGGGACTTGGATGTGGCTTTATTTACAGCTTCCTGGAGGTTCTATTGTAAAGCCAGGGTTGGGAACTCCTGAATGCCTTCCCACCGAAAGCACACCATTCCAGGCTTTCATCTGAAAGAAGACAAAGGGGAGGCAGTCAGGTCTCTCCTGGGCCGTCTGGTGGCTGCTGTGACTGGCAGCTCTCGCTTTGTGTGTTCATGGACTACTTAAAATGTCACTTCCATAAATTTGCTGTTAGAAAGCTGGTATTACACAGTTAATTGAATGGACAAAATCCCTTCGGAAGTGAGTTCCTGAGCATTTTGGGAGATTTTCAAGGATAATTTATTTAACTTTTTGCTGAGCTTCAAGTTTCTTAAGAAACCCTGCCAAATCTCAACGTGATTTTTTAGACGTATGCAGCTGTTTCTGAGTTAACAATGGAGTTTTTCTAGGGCCATTAAAATCTGAAAGCCTAAAGTTCTATTTTAAACTCTTCTCATTGTCAGTGATTAGTCTTAAAAAATAGCATTAAAAATAATGAAATGGTTTTAAAGGGAGCTCATTCTAAAGTTCTGGCCAGAAAAGCAGGGCAGTTTCACTGTAGGAACTAGGAATGATCAATAACCCCTGCCAGAGGGGAATTGATGCCCAAAGAAAAGTAGGGAATACCTGACACTCCACCTCTGATCACAGGAGAGCCTGTGTCCTCTTCATCAGAGGTCCTAGGTCGCGGCCTCGAGCATGCCCCCACCTGCCTCCCACTGGGGCTCTGCCCCCCAAGGCCTCGGTGCACAAGGCTGCCATAGCCATCACCTCCCTTTGGCACCTGCCACCCAGACAACTTTTACTGCGATGGCTGATTTGAGGGTGGGCAGAAAACAGTGATGGAATAGCTGTTTGCAAACACAAGGCATGGAAATTTTCTGGTCCTATTTAAAAGGGTTATGTCTTCAAAATTTGATTTCTGAAACTGCTTTCATCACAATTAAACTACCTCAGGGCACAAGTTCCAAGTGGCAACCATTCAATTAAAATCCATAAAGCAGAGAGCCGCAGTTAGGGCTGCATGTGGCAAACACGCGTCCAGGACAGCTGTCCTTTCTGGAGAGGCTGCTGGAAGCACTGTGACTGGGAAGGCCCACGGGGGAGGGCCTGCTGCTGGGGTCAGTGGCAGACGCCGGCTCCCCTGGGTGGTACTGGGAGCAGTCGCTGGTCCTGGGTAGGCCTCCTAAGAGCTGGAGGGAGGCAAACTTGAGGGTGGTCATCCCACCACGGAGACGGGGAGGAGGAGGCACCCCGGCCAGGTTTGTGAAGTCCCAAGTCAGGGTTGTTTTGTTTGCTTTTAATGTATTTTAATTACAAAAATAATATTTACCTACTGTAAAGAATTCATATAATATCAAAGAAAAACATTCTCTCCTTCCTCTTCTGAGAGAGAACCAGACCTGGCAGTTTGGGGCCTGTTCTTTCCAACCTCCTCTGTGCACATAGGAACATAGGACTTGGCACAGACAGCTCGCTCATGGGTCCCCACCGGGAGATCGCCCAGCGCACAAGGTTCTGCACCTTGAGTTTCTCACTGAATTGCGTGCTGTAGACATCTTTCCATATTTTTAGAAAAACAGCACCTTGACCAATAATTTGCTAATATAAAAGCTATGACAGTGGACTGTATGTCGCTCGTGGACCTCTGCTTTACAGCAGTTGTCAGAGTTGTGGTTTTATCCTCGTTGGTATGATCGTCTGACTAGTGTCTTCTCTACCCTGAGACTGTGTGCTCCATGGGGGCAGGACCAGCGTCTCTTTCTGCTCTTCATTCTGTGGCTAACACCTAGTGCAATATTTGTCTAACAAATACTATTAGTTGAATGAAGGAACACAGAATAACATCTCACATTTATGAAGTGCTTCCCATGTGGCAGACCCCATTTTAGGGCTGTGGGTGCATTAATCCATTATTCCTCATGCAACTCTGTGAGTCCAGGACTTAACGGGTGAGGAACCTGAAGCACAAAGGATGTTAAGTAGCTTCCCAGAGTCCCATGACTGTTACCCACAGCAACAGCTGGATTTGAACCCAGCTTCTGCCACAGTCTGCACATTAGCCACCGTCAGTCCCCATGGATGCCCGCACCTGTGTCTGCACCCTCACATTCACGTCCTTGTGGAAGAAGTAACCAGAAAGTGTTTTGCTGGGTCAAAGAGCACGCCCTTTAGAAATAGGGGCGTTATCCCAAGTGATGGCAACTTACATTCCCGCACAGCGTGTGCACGTGGCGCCCTGGTAGGCCCCTGCCCACCTAGCATTCTTTCTGCTGCTCCGCACTGTGTCTGCAGTTCCTGTGCCCAGAGTGTGTGGCCTCTACAACAAGGACTAGTCCAGTGTGCAGTGGCCACCGTGTCACAGAGCTGGAAGGAGTTGGAGATCCTGGAGTTATTTCTCTGGTGACCTAGTAGCCATAGGGGGGTTGTAGTCATAACGACTGACCATGCCTTGCCAAAGCTGACCATGATCCTTGTATTACCATATTTACTAGTTCCCTCTTAAAACAACCCTTTATGAAGTATAGGCCCATCTACTGTTAACATCTCATGAGTGACGAAACTAAGGCTTAACAAAATCAGGTAACCTGTCCGTGGTCATCCAGCCAGTGAGTAGCAGGACTGGGATTAGACCTGGTCTGTCCAAGCCCAGAGCCCACCTTTCTACCGTCTACACGTCCTGTTCCCGATAGCAGTACTGGCTGGACTCGAACAGCTGGTCAGCACCCAGGACTCCTGACTCCCCCTTGAAGGGCCCTCTCCCTAACACCCTTCCTATCCTTCTTAGAGGGAAGGCCAAACACTGGAAACCTTTCCCTAGACTGGGTTGATTGTTTATTGTTAGTGGCTTGGTTGTTTATTGCCGTTGGTGGTTTATTTAGGACAGGTTCTTAAAGACAGGCATTTTGTATACTAGCTATAAAACGTACGCTTTCCCTGCACCGGTCAGATCCCGAACGGTAGGCTTCCGCATAGGACAGTTTCAGGTTTTGCGCGGTGAGAGCCCGCGGATGTCTGTGCCTCTTGGGTCCTCGGGGCCCTGTTTGTGTTGCTCTTGCTGCCCTCTACTGAGTCGTAATGAAATCGCTTGTGTTCAACCTGAAGGGGTCACATTGGCCGACTTGCTAAAAGAGGATAAGAAGAAAAGGAAGTTTTGCTGCTTTCGCCAACGCAGGGCTAAAGATCACGGTAAATAGCTGAGCTTGAACTTTGTCTCTAGGAGCCTCTTCTCCTGGGACCTCTGCTGCCTTGTGCGCATACATAGGCGTGGTGTGCTGTGCATGTCCCCGTGTGCTGTGTCTGTAAGATGCCTATGTTTCAATTGCCTGATTTCTTTGAAACTTGGTCGTGTTTTCTTCTTGTCTTTCCCCCAAATGTGTGTCTGCCAAGACAGCATTGCAGTTTCCTTTCTCTGTGAACTGTACCTTTTAAAGAAGCAGCTGAACCAACTCAGAAAATTTATTTAATTCAGCATGAATATTCTTAGACTGGAAGATACACGTTTTAAACACTTTTCCCTAAATGATGCCTTTTCATCATTTCATCGAAAATGTTTCAGTTTAGATGAAAGTCCAGAGATGTTATTTGATTGATTTTTTTTCCAGGGTACATTTTTCAAACGGCCTCTTGGTCTTCCACTCTCTGCCAGGACCATGTTCAAGCTACTAGGGGCCGTTTCACAAATGAAATTAAAAATATACTTCTAGGATGCAAAGATTTTCGGATACTTGCCACTGTGAGTAGGAATGAGTAAAGGACTCAGGTGGGAAATAAGTTACCAGCTACGCTCTAAAGTAATGCTAAACATAGCCCCTCCTTGGAAGCCCTGGGGCTAGTGTCAGGACCGCCCCCATGCAGGGCAGTTATGCAAACAGCTGGCACCCGCCCTGCCTGCCAAGTCACCAGTGTGGTCCTGCAGTAGCATGAAGCTTTGCCTCTGCACACCGTCCCATCTGCCTAGTTACCGCCAAGACGACTCCGCAGGAACAGCCTATTTGAGCGGATTTGGACAGCTCTGCAGGGACCCAAAGCCAGCAACTAAGATAGAAGAGGGGACATGTTGCAGTGTTTTCTCAGGAGCAGCCTCTGCCACCTGTGGGGACACTGAGCCCAGAGGTTATGGGAGCTGGACTGGAATGAGCCCCGGGTGATCTGACCAAAGGTTGTATTAGAACCCTGCTCTCACTGGAAGACCTGAAAGGGAAAAGGGACAGAGGGACTGTCGGACAAAAGCCCGCGTTGTTCTGAGAGCATGTTGTGGTCCCGGGAGGAAGAGGTCTAGGGGTAGGAACTTGCCTGACAGTGGGCAAGTTGGAAGCCGTGATCTGTTCAGCTTTAGTGTTTTCGAAGAAAAGGCTGGGCTCTCTGCAGCTCCTGGAGGCCTCTGCGGGAAAAATAGACTTCAGCTAAGCAGGAGATACTGTCATGGATGAAAGAAAACATGTTTTCAGAGACTACTCAGGACTGTAGCTCTGGGCAGGGCACCAGGAGATGAGCGGTTTGTGTCCCCAGAGAGAAGAGACCCCTCTTTGGGCTTCTAGGTCCCTACCCTCCTCAGCCAGGACTTGGCCCTTATGACTTGTCAAAGATTCTTGAAGCTTCTCTCTTAGCTTTCTGAGAGATCTGTAGGGAGAAGAAGCAGTGTGATATTTCCAGGAAACTTTCTGTATTTTGAGTAGGGGAGGTCTTTTATTGACTGAGATACTCAGGGTCCCTGACATTGCTGGTGACAGGTGGGGCCGAGGCTGTTGTGTGGCTGCCGTGCTCCCCATGTCACTGGTCATATAGGAATAGTTACTGTCAGGGCATAATTCTTGCTTTAGATACAGAAACCTTGGTCTGGCCTTGACCCACATTCTCCAAGAAGAGTCTGGAGAATAGCAACAAGGATCTGCCACCCTGTGACAGCCAAGCATGTCACCACTAGCAAACACAGGCAAATCCCTTCAGGGGTTGTCATGGCACTGCTCATACCTGTCATGAAAATAACCTTAAACACGAGATCTTGGCTTCGGATCTCCTGTCCTCGAGAAAGGCGGCCGTGACTGCCCCTGCTGCATTGTCTAGCCTCCCCCCGCACCCTGCCTTTGAAAGGAAAGAGCGAGGAGCTGTAGGCTGCTGGGGCATGGCGGGATATGCGGAAAGAAATCCTCGGCGTGCAGAAAACCTATTCTGTGGGGCCGAGAGAGGGAACTCCTGTTGGCCCAGGACTTCTGTGGGCTCCATTTGGCTGGCTCGGGGCACTTGGGGGCTGCTCCTTCTTGTGCTTCTCCAGTCCCCAGGGTGTTCTGCTGGGAGGTGACTCCTGGTGACCCTCCTGTCCTCGCTCTCCTTGCGGAGCTGGGGGAACGCCAGTGAAATCCCTCCCCGGGAAGGGCCCTGGCGTCTCTTATCTACAGTCCAGGGTGTGCTGGGCTGCTGTCTGGCCTCCTCTCCTGACTGACAGCAGCCCTCAGGGCCCGTCCTCAGTGGCCCCACACTCGAAGCCCAAGTGTTGATCCTGGAGCTCTCCCCAAAGAGCCCAGTGCACGGAATAGACCACAAAGCAGAAGCCATGAGCTTCCCCAGATTTTCAGCAGGTAAATCGCAGTTCAAGCCAGTTCCCGTTACAGGTGTCAGGCTTGTCTTCATGCCTGGTTTCACCCAGATTCACTGAAAATGGTATTCAAATTTGTATTTAAAAAATAAAAATAAAAACTTCCTCAATAAAGCTCTACAGATTCCCTGGAATGTGTGAGGGGAAAAGGACTTACAGCTTCTCCACGTGCAGATGGCCCCGGGCTTGATTCTGCGGGAGGGTCTGGTGCAGCCAGTTGACGCGATGGGGTCAGAGGGGTCTCTGCTCGCAGGCTAATGGGTCTGGCCACTGCATAAAGTCTCAGTATCAGCTTGAATTTTTTACTATTCTTATTTGCTGGACTGACCTTCGTTAAGTGGCCAGGCCATATATCATGTTTCTCAGGGTTAATAAAGGCCATTAGGACAGCAAACCAGTGGTGATTGATAAGAGGCTTGCTTGGCTTTTGGAACTTTTAGATTTGTGGATTTTTAAATATATGCTACTGTATACACCAAGATATACCAATACCAAAGTGCATACCAGTATATTCACGTATGTCCCAAAGCCACAGGGATGGCGTGGCATGCTGGGAAGGATGCTGAGGGGGGACCAGGAGAGCTTTCTCATGCCTGAGCTTGTGTCCCAAGGCCAGCTGGCCAGTTCTCTCATCCATGAAATCACAGAGTTTGTTCATGTAATCTCAGACGCCCCTTCCAGTCTTAACCTTCTGTGATTCTCCTATGTTCATTTTTAAAAATGCGGATGAAATTGTATTGAGGCTAAGTGAAATGAAACTTGTATCAATTTATTAACATTAAAAAAAACGAATGCCCAGTGCAAGTGAAGGGTGAAATGTTTTAATGTACATACGAGCTCCTTGCTTATGCCCACTGGGCCTGATATTTTCTATACTCTTGGAAAGGGCAATGCTGTCCTGTAGCAGGGACAGAGAGGCTGGAGCAGATCGAAAGGCTGTAGCGTCCCAGTCAGAGCTTGGTTCCTCTGCTCAGATTCAGGGACTGGGTCAAGGCCCATTTCCAGGACCAAATGAAGTCACCAAATTTTAGCATAGCCACTCTCCTCTCCCTCTCCTCCCCGCTCCCCCTGTCGACACGGTTCTGGAATAGACTTATTAGGGGCTGTGGCTCTGTAGGTGTCAAGTAATTGTAACAGAACAGTTGCTGTCCCCACAACAAGCCGGGTCAGAAGTAACTCAGTGTAGGACAGGAGAAATGCAGACCAAGAGTGAGTTGGAAGTGTGGAAGGCTTCACACCAGACTCCTCTGCGGTAGTAGAAGTGGTCCGGAGGAGCGAGGCTGGATTCGGACCGTCCAGGGAAAGTTGCTTTGCCTGCGGATTGCTCCGTGAGAGCCTCGCCAAGGTGATGGAGCCTCCCCGATTGCCTGGTGCCGTGGACCCATCCTGGGACAAGCCACTGTGGTGTGACCCACCCTGGGGTCACCCACACTGTGTTTTGTCTCATTTAGTTCTGACAACAGTGCTGAGATGTAGGTACTCCCCGTTTGACGGATGGGAACATGGAGCCTTGGAGAACTTGGGTCACCGACATGAGGTTAAACTTAGATCTGGGCAGCCCGAGAGCCCGTTGTCAACCACCACCCTGCCCCGCCTGAAGGATGGGCTGGAGTCAGTTGGGAGAGCAGGAGGACTGCTCTCCATCAGCACTGACCTGAAGCTGTGCCACACCACGAGTCTCTTTGTTGCTGTCTGGGGAGTCTGGCTTTATTTCTTATCTGTCCCCTCGCTTAGTCTAGAGAGCAACTAGTACATTTTGTTTACTAATAGCTGGTGCACAGCCAGAAGTACCAAGCGAAGACTCCCTTCCCCATAGGCAGTATGTACTTTAATCTGTTTCAGTCATGTCATTTGAAAAGTAAAGCTTTAGGAATGAGATGATGCAACTGTGTTGATATCATCATAGGACATGACCCCAGAGCCACAAAGATTTAGCTTGTTCAGAAGTTTGCTGTTTTCAAAATAATAACTAAAGTTATGATTAATAATAGAACCATGAAGTAGTTAACTGTTAGAGGTGGAAAGACCCTTAAGAGTGTGGAGTTAGCATGACCGGGACACCAAAGCCTAGAGAGAGGGCGGACTCTGTGCTGTGCAGAGTCAGGGCCCGGGGCCGGAGGACCCCCACTCTTGGCTCCCACTCCGTGTCGTAGTGCTCTCAACTTCTGCCTTCTTAGACCACCGAGGAAAACATTCCACAGAGATGGCTCATGGTCATGTTTGTAAGGGTCTCCAACTGTGATTTTCTTTGTCCTGTTCTTGAAAAGAAGGCTGACCCTATGGGAAGAACCTATAACTTTGCTGAATTTTACAACTTTTTAGTTTTTTTTTCTGAAGCTAACGCATGGAACAGTCATGCAGAAGAGAATTGCAGGAGTACCTTTGTGTGTGTGTGTCTTTTTATGGAGCTTTCTGCTAAAGGTTTTTCCATGATTGTATTATTGTGTTTGTTTGTTTGTTTGTTTTGGTTTATTTTTGTCCCTCTTTTTTTTTTTTTGCATGGAGTTGTGAAGTGTGCATCAAAGTTTGTAGCAGTTTCCTTTGACTTAACTAAGGAAGAGAAAGGTTGTTCCATGAGAATACCAGTTGTGTGATGCAGGTCTGTAATTCTGCTCCTTTGGCCTTTCCTTGGGAGCCTTTGCCTAAATGTTCCCAGGTGTAGCTGTTGAGACCCCCATCCAGGCAGGCCCAGATTACTGGGTGCTCACAAAAGGAAAGGGATCTTCTCTGTTGCCCTCAGGAAAGATACTCCTTAGACCCCTGGCCCTTTGAGGCAGCCCCCCCTCCCCTTGTCATTTGCACCTTGCCTGCCGCCAGAGCAGGGTCAGCAGGCGCGCAGCTGTAGATACGGAGCCCACAGACCCGGCTCTTCACCCCCTGCGCCTGGGCTGGCCGCAGTCTCCACCACGGCGCTCAGGCACCACCACCAGTTTTTGTGGATGAAACTGAGGCGTCCTTGCAAAGAGGAGCTACATGGAAAGAGGTCACAGGGGGAAGGCCTTCTTGGTGACAACATAAGGTCTGTAAAGAGAGTGGTTCCAGTTCAAAATTACGCATTGGGGAAAAGCAGTGCATGTGTTTGGATGATTCTCCCATGTTTCCGTCTTCCGTGATCTCTCCTAAGCCCAGAGCAGAATTAATCACCCCTTGCCCAGACCCCTGAGAAGGGTCTATATTTCCACATTTCACAGTTAACTGAAGTACGTCTGGGGCTTTCCTCCCCCACGGTCCTCCAGGCAGGGGCAGTGCTGAGCCCCTGTCTGTGCCCCACGCCTCCTTCACCGCCTGGTCTCGAGCACTTGCTTGTGACGTTTATGGAGTTAATCAGGTGGATCTGAAAAGACACCCAAGTGCCAGATGGTGGCTCCAGTGGGTCCCTGGGCTTCCTGACACCAGTGGGTGCATCTCCACACTTCTTTGACTTCTGCTGCTCGGGATCCTGCTATGGAGGAGGGAGACCTGCCCAGAGACCCCGGTGGCACTGGGACCACAGTCTGCTTTGCCCTCTGGCCACCGGGTGGGAGGAAACCTTCTGCCCACAGACTCTACTTCCTAGTGCTGTAGTCCTTGTTCTTTGGTAAGAGTTCCTACATGTTGGCTTCACAGGCTCAGTAGAACTTAGACATCAGATGAATTAGCTAAAAATAAGTACAGTTCTTAAATTGTAAAAAAGATTTTGTGCTTGGTACTTTCATGTACTCCTCCATCCACAATTCCTCCTCTCCTTCAATATATTTAAAATGAGAATTTGTTCATGAAGTAATGGTCTGTTCACCGATTTTCTAGTACACCTGCTGGGACCAGCAGAGACGTAGCTGTACCTGAGATGTTCTGGTGGCCTCTCTGCAAACCTGGAAGCCAGGAGAATGAGCTGGTACCAGGCGCCGTGACAGGATTGTTTTGTCCCTAGGCTGCTTTTCCTGGGAGACATCTGGATGGACAGAATTTCGTTGTGATGGGGACTCTGGGCTTTCTGGGCAGACTGTGAAAGCAGAGGCTCTCCCGCGGTGGAGGTGCATGACTTCTCAGCACTTCCTTTTGCTGGTCAAGCGCCTGAGGGCCCTTCATTGCCCTCTTCCCGGGTCCCAAGCAGGTCTCCCTTGTAGCAGGCCTGGTATCCGGCCCCGTCCTGGGCGTGCAGCGCCTCCAGCGCACCACCTGAAGGGTTTTCCTTTCCCCACAGCCAGCATGCCAACCAGTGAGACGGAATCCGTGAACACGGAGAATGTCAGTGGCGAAGGCGAGAACCAAGGCTGCTGTGGAAATCTCTGGTGAGTGTGGGGGCTGCTTGCCCTCGGCTTCTGCTGTCGCCGTCTTAGAGAAGTAAACGGAGCGCAGGAGCCACAGCCTCAGGGGCAAGAGGGGCGGCGGGTGGGCTCACCCGGGACCCCTTGGTCCCTTGTCTACCCTCAACCCCTCCCATGCCCCTTCCCCTGGAGCAGCCGTCCTGCTGAAGTGCGGCCTGTGGCATAGTGCTCCAGGTAACCCACTGTCCCACTGTGTCCACTAGGTGCTGGTGGACAAGAAGAGGCACGGCTGAGGCTGGGCCCTCTGGGTGTCGGCGGTGGGGGTAAAAGGCCCAGTTCTCCTCCGAGTCTGGGTGTTGGCATCAGTGCTTAGAAGAAGAGCTTGTATGGCAGAGTGGCTGACTAGAATGTGCTACATATTTAAGCTTCCCTTAGCATGGGTTCTCCCAGCCTCATGCACAGCAGCTGGATGGCCAGACCCTGCCCACTTCTGCTCACAGCACTGTTTCTTGGGAGCCTTGCACCACCCTTTCCTAACAGTGGAGGGCGTCATCACATTAAACCCCCATTGGCTTTTTTTCTAGAGGATTTGGCCTGCCGCAGCGGGGGACCAGCAGGGTGGAATGTGCAGAGTACTGCCTGCTTTGCGGGGAGGGGTCCATGCAGTTTATTTTGTTTGCTTCCATGTGGTATCTTTTAGGTCTTATCTCTGCGAAATACAGGTGTTGTTTTTAAGAGAATTCAGTATCCTTGGCAGAAGTGCATAAAAATGATGTGTTATGGGCAGGATATTCAACAATTTACAAAGTGAATTTGCCTCCTTTCTCTTGCTTTGCCCTCCCCGCGATACTTTGCAGTAGGCAGGAACTGGGTTTGTCTTCCCCATTTTGCAGATGAGAACACAGAGGCCCAAAAAGGTGTGCCGCTTGCCCAGGCTTCCGCAGTCAGTGAATAGCGGAGCTGGGACTCCTAGCCCAGTGCTTCCTTAGCTACAGCAGCAGCACATGCTGCTGTTGAGGATGGGTGGCTGGTTGCAGGCAGGAGAGGCCTTGCTGATTTCAGTTTGCGGAATGTGGGTGGGGGTGGGGGAGAAGGACCCCTGGCATCACCGCCTGTGCCATGGCTGCGCAGGTCATCTGGCTAAGAGTCTTCTCTTTCCGGGGCCCTGGGGGGTGCCCAGCCTGGCCTGCCTGGACCGGCAACACCTCACTCCTGCTCCGCAAATACCCCAGCTGGCCCCTGCAGGAACTGGGGGTGCTGAGTCCTGGCTGCTGTGCATGGCTTTCCTGATATCTCAGCTGACATGATGGGTGGGGGTTTGGGGGTGGCATATGTTCAGACCCTCCTAACAGGAATGATATTCTTTTTGTCTTTCTTTCAGTCAAGCCATCTCAAAATCTAAGATCAGGTCAGTATCTTCTTTCTATTTTTTCTTGAGCATGTGTTTTGGTTTGTTACCTTTAGCTTCTGAATGGAGTTTAATCTAGACTTGCATTTTGCTTTATGGGGTGCAACATTCATATAGAAGATCCATCTGCCTGGTAAACATTAAGTTTCCATCTTGAGAGCAGTATAGTTAGCAGGTGTCAGAGATCTTGCCCGAGAACAAACCAACAAGATGAAGCAGTGAATAATGTCTCGCCACTAACCAAGCCTTCATATTCCCTCCTAGAGCCATTTCTCTAGAAGTAACACATCTCGTCAATTTTCTGCTTACAGATTTTGCACAGGGTGCGGGTTACATGGTCAATTGGTAAAAACTCATTGGACTATAAACCAATAATTTGTGTACTCTTCCATATAAATGTTCTTTTTCAATTAAAAAGATTTTACCACTATATAGAAAAGTTAACTTGAACATAGAACTAAATGTGAAACCTAAACCTGTAAACATTCTAGAAGAAAACCTAGGAGAAAATCCTTGTGACCTTGGGTTAGTCCAAGATTGTCTTGAGTACAACATTCAGAACACTGACCATAGCAGAAAAAACAGATAAATTGGACTTCATCAAAATTAAAACTCCTGCTCTTCAATAGAAAATAAAAAGATAAGCTCCAGACTGGAAGGAAAAATATTTGTAAAATGTATTTGACAAAGGACTAGTGCTTTGTATATAGAGAGAATAATATATAAGGAATAGTGTCAATAATAAGAAAGCAGCCCAATAAAAAATGGTCAACAGATTTTAAGAGGCATGTCACCAAAGAAGAGAGATGGATGGAGGAGAATAAGCGTGTGAAATGACCACTGGTCATTAGCAAAATGCAAATTACAGTCACAAGGAGCTACCACTACATACCTGTTAGAAAATATCTCTACACTTATGGATCAAATTTAAAAGTCTGACAATACTAGTTCTGACAGGACTGCAGATCAGTGGGAATCCTCATGTACTCCTACTTGTCAAGTGACAGACATTTTTAAAACAAGTTGGCAATTTCTTATAAAGTTAAACATATATTTACCTTATGACCCAGTAATCCCACTTCTAAGATATTTATGTAAGAGAAATGAAGATATGTGCCGACACAAAAATTTTATGTGTTTATGTCAGTTGTATTTATAATGGCCAAATACTGTGAATGACCCAGATGTCCGTCAAATGGTGACTGGTTAGATAAATTGAAGTTCATCCATATGACGGAAAAATGCTCATCAATAAGAAGGAACAACTGATAGAAGCAACAACACAAATGAATCTGAAAAGAATTTTTACTAAGTGAAAGAAGCCAGTCTCATAGAGCTACATATTGTTTGATCCCATTTACAGGGCATGCTGCGTAAAGCAGAACAATAGGAACAAACAAAAGAACTCAGATCAATAGTTGTCAGGGGTTGGGGTGAGGAGAGGGGTTGACCACAAAGGACCAGGAACGGACATTCTGAGTTATGGAAATAGTCTCTATCTTCGTTGCGGTGGTGGGTACAAACAGTGTATCTAAAAAGAGTAAATTTTATCATCTGTAAATTATATCTCAATAAACCAGACTTTAAAAATAAATTCAAAAGCCCTTCCAATGCCTCGCTGTTACCAGAGGGCATGCAAATGCCTTCATAATTTGACCCCTGGCTTACTATCGGGCCTCATCTTTTGACAGCACTTTCTTGCTCCCCACTGCTCTGTTTGCAGACACACCATGCATGCTGTCTCTTCTCACCTAAGTCGCTCTGGCCCAGCTGTCCCCTCCGAGTGCAGTGCCCTTCCCCCTGCGCCCTGGCAAACTCCTGCGGGACTGTGGAGAGTCAGCTCAAATCTCAGTTTTTCAGAGATGTCCTGACTCTTTTTTTTCCTCTTTTAAAAAAAAAAATTTTTATTGATTATGCTATTACGGTTGTCCCATTTTTTCTTCCCTTTATTCATCTCTTCCCTGCACCCCCCTCCCACCAGCATTCCCCCCCTTAGTTCATGTCCATGGGTCGTACATATAAGTTCTTTGGCTTCTCTCTTTCCTCTACTATTCTTGACCTCCCCCTGTCTATTTTGTGCCTACTGATCATACTGCTTATTCCCTGCACCTTTAATCCCATTCTCCACCCTCCCCCTCCCCCCAGAACACCCTCCGTGTGATCTCATTTCTGTGATTCTGTTCCTGTTCTAGCTGTTGGCTTAGTTTGTTATTATTTTTTTAGGTTCAGTTGTTGATAGTTGTGAGTTTGTTGTCATTTTACTATTTATAGTTCTGATCATCTTCTTTTTCTTAGGTAAGTCCCTTTAACTTTTCACGTAATAAGGGCTTGGTGATGATGAACTCCTTTAACTTTACCTGGGAAGTGCTTTATCTGCCCTTCCATTCTAAATGACAGCTTTGCTGGGTAGAGTATTCTTGGATGTAGGCCCCTGTCTTTCAGGACTTTGAATACATTTTTCCAGCCCCTTCTTTCCTCTAAGGTTTCTTTTGAGAAATCAGCTGAGAGTCTTATGGGAACTCCTTTGCAGGTAACTGTCTCCTTTTCTCTTGCTGCTTTTAAGATTCTCTCCTTATCTTTCATCTTGGGTAATGTCATTATGATGTGCCTTGGTGTGTGCTTCCTTGGATCCAACTTCTTTGGGACTCTCTGAGCTTTCAGGACTTCCTGGAAGTCTATTTCCTTTGCCAGATTGGGGAAGTTCTCCATTACTTGTTCAAATAAGTGTTTAATTTCTTGCTCTTCCTCTTCTCCTTTTGACATCCCTGTGATTCGGATATTGGAACATTCAAAGTTGTCCCAGAGGTTTCTAAGCCTCTCCTCATTTTTTTTGAAATTTTGTTTCGTCATTCTGTTTTGGTTGAATGTTTATTTTTTCTTCTCCAAATTGTTAATTTGAGTCCCAATTTCCTTCCCTTCACTGTTGGTTCCCTGTATATTTTTCTTTATTTCACTTTGCATAGTCTTCACTTTTTCCTCCATTTTGTGACCATACTCAACCATTTTTGTGAGCATCCAGATTACCAGTGTTTTGAACTCTGCACTTGTTAGGTTGACTGTCTCTTCATTGCTTAGTTCTATTTTTGGAGCTTTGATCTGTTCTATTGTTTGGGCCATATTTTTTTTGTCTTGGCACATCTATTATGTTGTGAGGGGTGGAACCTTAGGTGTTCGCCAGGGCAGGGCAACCCATGCCACTGCCTTGTGGCGCTGTATGTGGGGGAGGGGTCTGAGAGGGAACAATGCCACTTACTTGGCCCTTGGCCAGCTGTCAGTCACTTCCCCTTTTACCCACAAGCAAATTGGGCCCTTCTGGTGCTGACTCCCGGGTGGGCGGATTTGTGTTCATTCTAGGACCCTGTGAGGTCCCTCAGATGAACTCTCCTGTGAGACTGGCGGTCTCTCCTACCTCTGTAAACCGCACAGGTTTTTACTAGTAGAGGTTTTGAGGCTTTCTTTTCCTGTGCCGGAACCCTGGGTTGCATGGTCTCTCTCACTCCGCAGTTGTTTCTCCTGGTTTATCCACACGCAAATGTGGGACTGCCTGGTCCGCCAGCTGCAGCCTTGCCGTGCGTCCTCTCCATCCTGGCTGCCCATCTTCACCCCTCCTACCAGCCTGGATGAATGTTTCTTCTTTAACTCCTTTGTTGTCGGACTTCGATACAGTTTGATTTTCTGTCAGTTCTGGTTGTTTTTTGTTTTTAAATTTGTTGTTGTCCTCCTTTTGCTTGTGCAAGGAGACAAAATGTATCTACCTATACCTCCATCTTGGCTGGTAGTCCCATGCCCTGACTCTTAACAAAGAGCATTTGCAGCTCCCTTCTCTGCTCCTGTCTCTGATACCTTGGGAATAGCAGTTGGTATGGATTTATAATTTATGACCTTGCATGCTTTATAAGGACAGGGGCCATGGGACCGTGTCTTCTTCATTTCTATATGCCCAATGCCTGGCACAGAGCCTGGGAACTCAGCACCTAGTGAAGGGCAAGATGGGGAGTGCTGCAGGATTTCAGGGATGTGACAATAAGGTTCCCTGGATTTGGGAGACATTTATGACTTGCCACTGCAGCATAGACCCACCAATGCTGGATCTTATTCAGGCTAGTATACACCTTGCTTGTGTGTATTGAGCTATGCATCACTGAAGGAATCTAGCCTGGAGGGGACCGTCTTCAGTGTCCTCCATAGAACTTTTCTTTGCTGGGCATCTTGTTTCTAGCTGCTATTACTGTTGGAAACCATACAGCAAGAGCAATAACAAAATGTACCTTGTTTGTTCCAAGTCCTGCTGAAGAGTTAGCGCAACACTTTCTTTGCCTGGTGCCTGGGATTCAGTGCGTTTAGCCTAGCAGCGCAGCTGAGTCCGCCATAGCTGCAGCTTGGACACAGTCCGGAGAGTCCTCCGACTCAGGCCCCTTGAGCATAGCTCCCTTCACCAAACTGTTCTGCAGCAGGGAATGTTTTCCACAGGGAGGCAGGGTAAGGGAGAGAATACTTTCCCTCATTACAAACCGGAACTGAAAGTTAGTAAAGGACATGCTACTTGTCTGTTTGGCTCAGCTCATTTTCTTTGTATGAAAACACGATTCAATATTGGCTCTTTACCTAAAGGTATGTTTTGAACATCACTAGATAGAAAGGGCACCTGATGACTCAATATGAAGACTCATGTCCTACTCAGCTTTGACAGCTCTGCCAGGCTCCAGAGAAATTTCCCAGATTTAAGAAAGGACTGAGTTTCCCTAAAAGGAAAACTCAGATTTTGGAGCACTCCACTGACTGATAAATTTTGTATGACGATGGAGAGGCTGCGAGAGATGTAATGACAAGCTAAGTGGCTCTGTGCACAAACAGACCCATGTACCATCTGGGGGAATGTGAACTGCATACGCGTGATAGCTCAGCTTTGCGTCGGCACGCAGGTCTAGGAATATCTAGCTTTCCTAGCCTGGTTGAGGACTCCGTATGACAGCTTGTGGAGTTCTCTGAAGCCATAGTAAGGAAACTGATAGCATGATCAAATCAAGATATAATTTAACAAGTTGTATTTTTAGATCAACATAATTTGTATTCTGAGGTCTGTTCATTTCTGTGCCATTTGTTCTTTTCTTTCCTTCCTGCACCCGCCCTCCAGTCTGGACCTCTGGTGTGGGAGACAAATGATTTCCTAGTGATGTTTATTGGATACGCAGGTGCTCTGTCTTTCAGGGAATAACGTCTGCCTCTCTTTCAGCCGACGCTGGCGTCGCTGGAACCGATTCAGTCGCAGAAGATGTAGGGCTGCCGTGAAGTCTGTCACGTTCTACTGGCTGGTTATTGTCCTGGTGTTTCTCAACACCTTAACCATTTCCTCCGAGCACTACAACCAGCCTGACTGGTTGACGCAGATTCAAGGTACAAGCAGAGGCCATTCTCTTTTGGTCCCTAAGGAGGGATTCCTGAGGCTGTCAACTGCACTTGCGTCTCACCGGGTCAATGTGTAAGAGGGTGCAGGAACATTTCTAGTGCATGTTAACTTGGAAGACAGAACTGTCCAAGCACAGGGCACACCTGGTGTGGAGGTGCAGGCTGTGTGTGGTGAAGGAAGCTCCTTGGAACTGATGAACACCAGGGCATCTAATTGTCTTCACCATGTGACCACCTAGGATCAAGGAATCTTCCGGTCGGAAGGGACCTCCATCCCTTCTCCCCGCCCCCACTGGAAGCTTCATTTTCCCTTATGGTTATTCTTGGCAAGTGGTGATTGTTCCCCTGCCTTGACTGTCCCAGCAGTGGGGTGTGGTTTTTGTCCCCACAGACAGCCCATTCTAGAGTATGACAGTTTTGAGCCATCGAGAAGCCCTGTCTTACAGCAAGTCGAATCTGTTTCTGTCCAACTCTCCAGCCAGCTGGAAGGCATCTTCTGTTGATAGAAATGACGTTGATAGGCAACTGCTCCTTATATTGTGGTACTCTAAACGAGACTGGGCAGATCTTTTGTGACTGATGGAAACAAAATATAATGTAATGGACTAGATGGGGAATCATAGGCTTTTTAGATCTAGGAAGTATCAGAGATTATGTGGTGAACTGCCCCTCCTCGTTTATAGTCAGTGAAACAGAGGTCCGGAGAGACCAAGGGACCTCTGCAGAGTCACACGTCCAAGATAGTAGCAGCAGCGGGACTAGAACCTGGCAGACAAGCAGGCTGGACATGTTAGTGCCACTTTTCTGTACTGGAGGCGTTAGCAGAGAGGGGCGGAGGTGCGTGGGAAGTTCCAGCAGGGACTGTTGGAAGGGAGGAAGCGGAGTCTGAGCCACCACCATGACGAGATCCCAAGGACACGTGCCTCTTTGTCTTTCCAGATATCGCGAACAAAGTCCTCCTGGCTCTGTTCACCTGTGAGATGCTGGTAAAGATGTACAGCTTGGGTCTCCAGGCCTATTTCGTCTCTCTCTTTAATCGGTTTGATTGCTTTGTGGTGTGTGGCGGAATTACGGAAACGATCTTGGTGGAACTGGAAATCATGTCTCCCCTGGGGATCTCTGTGTTTCGCTGTGTGCGCCTCTTGCGAATTTTCAAAGTGACCAGGTAAGGATAGGTGTATGTCACTGCAGGTGTTTTCGGATATGAGGTGGTAGTGAACCACATCCCTCCCTGGTCAGGTGACACTCTGCGTTCTGGGCTTACCCTCTCATTTTGACTTGTAGGCACTGGACATCCCTGAGCAACCTAGTGGCATCCTTGTTAAACTCAATGAAGTCCATCGCTTCACTGTTGCTTCTGCTTTTCCTCTTCATCATCATCTTCTCCTTGCTTGGGATGCAGCTGTTTGGTGGCAAGTTTAATTTTGATGAGACTCAGACCAAGAGGAGCACCTTTGACAATTTTCCTCAAGCTCTTCTAACAGTGTTCCAGGTGAGCCCTCCCGTCTGCCTGGCCCTGAGAAGCATGTTAGGAGATGCCTTCTTGTCTGTCCACAACTCAGGAAGACAAAATGATTCCATTTTCATTAGCAACCTCTGCCCCAATAATGCTCTGACAAATTTTATGCCATTTAAGCTGTTTCTTTTGCACCTTAACCCAGCCATCTATGTGATGTGTGATTCAATGTTTCTGTCAGTCCACTGGCTCTGGGGTTTCTGTGAGATAGGCTCTGATAATCCTTTTCTGGTTCTGTGCTAATTTTTTATCATGGGCAAGTTTTGTAATCCTGCCTATTACAGATTTATGCAAAGAAGTAAATTCTAAAGCCCTAATGCTTCCATGTAGTTAAAGGAATCAGTGTGATAAAAGAGTTGTGACAGCCTTCTGCTCCCTTTTGCCCTCCCTCGTGTGATGTAATGAGGACACATAGGCACTGAGGGTGCTGGTGCTCTTGGGGCCTGTGTGGGCATGAGGCTGAGAAGCAAGCAACAGTGTGAGACAGCGCAGCAGCCTCTCCGCCCCATCTGACCTTAAGCTGAGCTGCTCTAACCCCGACTTCATCTTCCTATATTGTGAGCTGAAGCCCTTCCATGGACAGAGCCTGGCAGATAAATTTAAACCCCATATGCCCTTGTGGCTTTTCATGAGCCGTGCCAGGGAGCTTCGGGGCCCTGCTGGGAACGTGGCTGGGCCGGTGGGAGGGGCGCTGGGCATCGAGGGCCCAGGGGGCTCTCTCGGTGCTCAGCTCTGCGATGCTGGAAAGTCACAGTCCTTTTCTGAAAAAAAAATGAGAGGCTAGAGGGAATGATCTCCAAGATTCTTTATCACTTAGTCATTTTGAGGTGAATGAAATGCCTGTTACTGCTATAGGCTATGACAGAATTATATTTAATTTTTTGAATTATACTTAATTTTTAAAAATTTTTGAGAGTTTTTGAATTGCACTTAATTTTGGGTCACTGGTTACGTCATTCCCTTTTCTGATTTCCTTCAGAGAAACCTGTGTGGTGGTGGTTTTGCAATATATGTATGTGGCACAAAATTCAAACATTACAAAAAGGATACGAAGTAACAAACAAGCCCCCCTCCCACCCACCCACCAGTTTCCCTTCTAGGAGGCAACCACCATTAAATAGCTTCTTGTGTACTCTTTGAGATATATTTGCTCAGATATAAATTAATTAACCTGCCCACAGATGAATGTACACAGATGGTAGCTCATTCTGCATGTTGTTTTCCATCTTGCTTTTTATCACTTAAAATGTCTTTAAGAACCTTCCTTATTGGTCCATAAAAGGTTGTCACCTCCTTTCCTATGCTGCATAAATTCTGTGGTTTGGATGTGTCATAATTCATGGAGCTAGCCCCCTGCTAATAAATATTTTGTTGTGTCCGGTCTTGCCTCAGTGGGTGACCTTGAGCATAGGCTGTAGGACACATGTGTAAGAGTAAATCTGTAGGATAAATTCCCCCAAATCTGTCCATTTTCAACTGCGCTGCCCTTGCCCGAGTATTATGCTTGACGGCGTGCTCACTCGCCCCCAGGGGTGGAGTGTGGGCCTGCCCGTCGCCTCCCTTCTCTTCTGGTCGTTGCCTGTCTGATCAGTGAAAATGGAATCTTATTGTTTTAATTCATATTTCTCTTATCAGGAGTGAAACTGAATGTCTTTTCACATGACTAAGAGCCATTTTTAGTTCTTTTTCTTTGAATTGCTTTATCCTTTCAGATCATTTGCTCATTTTTCTGCTTGGTTGTGACAGCTTCAATTTTTAGAGTATCTGGTCCAGGTAGACGATAAAGGAGGATGCCTTCTCCCCTCTGTGTTGCTGTCTCTTTTTCTGAAAGATGGTATATTTTGAAATTGCTGTTAATGTTCATCTGATTCTATTTCATAATGGATCGAATTATCAAGTATCATCAGTAGAGGAGATTATATTTGAAATTCAGGTGGTTATTAGTATCTACTCATGAGGTAGCTTGCAAATTTACAGGAGATACTTAGAGAATCCCCTTGCTTGTAAAAATTCATAGATGTAATTCTCCATTTCCACAGTTCGTTAACTGCAGTATGTGGAACACTAGGCAGCAGGTAAAAAGAATGAAACGAAGCTGCTGACACAGAGCGTCTCCATCCAGAGTGTACTGTTGCGGGGGGGAAAGAGCAAAAAGTTTATATAGTATGATACGCTTTATGTCTAATAAATCAGAGAAGCCACCAACTGTCTACTTCCTCTGAGTGTAAATATGTGTTTAAACCCACAGATAAAGGACCTGGAGAGGGACAGCCCAACAGCTCATGGGGGAGGGGACTAAAACTGGGCTGGGGCGCCTTCCAGGAGTACGTAAGTCCTACGCGTCATGTTATTTTCACTAGAACGATGAATTCATCTATTTGTGTAATTTAAAATAATGTCTTGAAGACTCTGCGGGTAACAGATGGATTTGTTCAGGACAAACCGGACTGTGAAAGGCAGCTTAAACCTGATTTTGGCAGCCATCAGGAGCTCTGGGAGAACACCTGGGCGTTGTGGGTCCACCTGCCGGCTGATCCAAGTTTTGACTCCTTAGATTCTGACAGGCGAAGATTGGAATGCTGTGATGTACGATGGCATTATGGCGTACGGGGGCCCGTCATCTTCAGGAATGATCGTCTGCATCTATTTCATCATCCTCTTCATTTGTGGGAACTGTATCCTTCAAGCCGACCAGGGCTGCTTTATTGTCCCTGTTGTGTTTTGTTGCTCCCTTTCTGAATCTCCCCATCGTGGTGATGGTAGCTGTTGCGATGGGGAGGTGGGTACCCTTCCCTTTTTCAGTCTGCTGTCCTTCACAGTTACTGGGACAGCATAATGGAGGCAGAGTCCCAGTTAGGCTCTGAGGAGTGAGAGCAGGCTTGGAGAAGGAACCTGAGACGGTATAGGGGCTGCATCAGTTGTGGCCCAGCCCAGTGTCTCAGCTCCTGTACAGGTCCCATGGGGATAGCTTAGGGCAAAGCCAGGTGGTTCTCTGTGCCATCATCCTTGGGAGGCTGGGGCACATTTATGTCTTCCTAAGACCCGTCATAACTCATGGGGACCCATCTTCAGTGGATTGACCTAAGCACCCCTGACCTTAACTTTGCTTTGCTGATCTGTACATCTTTGAAAGTTGAATATCCATTGGCTTGTTGCTGTATCATGCTGTGTAACTTTTCTTCAGCTTGTTTATTCCTTTTCCCTGCCAAGAAGTACTCTAATCCTAGACTTCTGGAAAATCAGATCTCTCTTTACCTCGATTGGAACTTTTATGACTGCATAACCATTGCTCGTGTCTGCTTGATGTCAGTGTCCCTCGTGCCTAGCACAAGAACTTGCATATGGAGCCCCTCAATAAACATTTGATGGAAGAGCTATTGTACAAACCCATGAATACCACCTCAGGCTCATGGAAGCACTGTTTAAAAAATAGCCTAGGATCTCAAAGGTGGTTTGAAAGTCTTGATATAATTCACTCATGTTCTGTCCCCTTTAAAGACTTGAATAGATTAGTCAAGCGTGAAATCCCCTGGAAGCTATCTCATCATCGTGCCCTTGTGAGGTTATGTTCGTTGATAGCAACCCACCTGAGATGTCAGATTTCACAGGGCATGTGGAACAGTGGTGTTCCCCTCCTGTTCGGGTCCTGGGCTCCCGCATGCGGAGGGTTGGGCATCAGTCTGAGAGAAGCATTAGTCAGAGAAGGGAACCCTCTTGACTTCCTGTCCTGTGATCTCTCTGCTTTTCAAAAACGGACTTAACTGCTAGTGAATAAGAAACAGGCGGCTTCCGACTTGGGAACCCTGTTCAGAAATTTTTTTTTCAATCATTCATGGAACCCACACATACAACATTATAGCAAAAGCCTAAAACCTTACAACTTGTTCAAATACGTAACTTTTTACTGTTTGAAAAAATAAAATTCAACCACAGTAGTCAAAGATGTAGCCATAGTGACCTATTCAAAAGAATAGTCCGGCACCATCTGGCCGGCATGCCACAGCCAGTGTATGTGCAGTGCATGAGTGAAGTGTCCGCACGCGCCGGAGGTCATTTCAAGCGAGAAAGGCTCAGGATGCTTTGAGCAATGGGATCATCATTTACATAATGTGTAACCTTTAAAGGGGTCTATTTTGGAAAGCATGCCCCAAATATATGTCTTATTGGCGGGTGTGTTTGTGTTTTAAAAGAAACAAAATGCATGAAGAGGAAATGCAAAATGCATTGAAAACTCCATGTTTATGTTGTAGATTATCTTTTGCAATGTGTATCAAAGCTATAGCTATGTGTAAGCGCACATCAGTTTTCGTGGATTTCAGTGAATCTTAATTTTGCCTCTTTCCAGACTCTCTTCTACAGTTTTCTAGGGCTTTTTTTGTTTTTGTTTTTGTTTTTGTTTCTTTAATAAAGAAAACAATTCTCTGGTCCTCTGGCTTTACCACACGAACGTCGCACTAGAGGACAGTCGCCTGTTACCAGCCTCGCAGAATGCAGGGGAGGGGCGCTGTTGCTATTGTTGACCATGCATCAAACAGTTATGTCCTTAAAATGTTCAAATTAGATATTCTACTGAATGTCTTCTTGGCCATTGCTGTCGACAATTTGGCTGATGCTGAAAGTTTGAATACTGCTCAGAAAGAGGAAGCTGAAGAGAAGGAAAGGAAAAAGATTGCCAGGTAACCCCATTTTCAGCTAAGGTGTTTGCTTAGGGGGTTGCCTGGGGAGCCAGCTGCAGGTGAGGCCTGGCGGAGCCATGAAGACTCCGCAGCAGCTGCGGCCCCCTGTTGCTGCTTGGCGGTGACCGTGGGTAGCCGCGTGGGGCTGACCCAAAAGGATGGAATCTGGGGCGGAACCCGGTCCCTTGGCTCTCATTCCCTCGGAGCTGAGAGTGGGAGTCACACACCCCCATGCTTAAAGAGTCACTACAGTTAATTTTGGCTTCATAAAATAAATGATGCATTCAGTGCTGATTAGCTTTTGGATGAAAATTTTAATAAGATGATCCGTGTAATGAACCAATGCACTGGATGAACAGGAAGCTCTGAGTGTGGGTTGTGCTATATTCTTGCTGTTAGGGCTGTTTCCAATTAAATTCTGTCCTTTATCGGGCCACTGTTGATTCCAAATCCTGATTAGCAATTTTATTCATAGAAATATAGTTACTTGGTTTCTTGTGTCCTGTTCTCTGTAGAAAAGAAAGCCTGGAAAATAAAAAGAACAAGCCAGAAGTCAATCAGATAGCCAACAGTGACAACAAGGTATATGATCGGAAGCACTTCTCCCCTTTTTATTTCAAATGATCCTGTTACTGTCACCAAAAATGTGCCATTTCCACCATGACGGTGTCCTGTGTGAGGCGTCGGTGCGTGAGTGTGGTGTGCCATTCCAACTGCCGCCTTCCCCGGGGTTCTGAGTGAATTCAGGCGCTTAGCTGGTTGTTAGTCCATATTTTACCAGAGAACCAGTATGTTCAATATTTGACTGGTCTGATCGCTTATTTGTCCCTTTTTTGGACTTGTGTGGTCAGACCTGGCCTAAGTTAGTGTCTTCTCAGTGAGGGTTAAAATCAAGGGTGGTTAATAAATATCTGTCCCCAGAGGAGATTGCAGGATTAGGGGCCTGTGTGCTCAGGGTTATACTGTCAAACTTTATCCCATGTATGACAGCTCTGGATTTTTCATTCATTTGGTTATTTGTTCATCGAGTCAGTAAATACTTGTTGCGTGGTTACCATGCATCAGATACCGGGGACTGTGAATGAACCAGACCAGCGAGGTCCCTGCCTGCATGGGGCTCACTGTCTAGAAGGGAGGCAGGAATCTTCAGTGTGTGACAGTGCTGGGTGCTGTGACCATGGCTGGAAGGGGTCAGACCAGTTTTCTCCTCATCTGCCTTCAGAGCTCCGTCCTCTCAGAGTCGCTGTCTGGGACCTCTGCTGCCCCTGCACGCTCACTCACGTACCGTGCGCACTTTGAAAAGAATTCCAAGTACTGTGAACTCAAAGAACCCTGTGCCGAGAGGCAGGGTTGAGTCCTCACCATGGCCCTCTGACATGCATTTAAGTCAGAATCTCCCCTCCTCCCAAGATCTCTCTGTCATCCTAGGTTACAATCGATGACTACCAAGAAGAGGATGAGGACAAGGACCCCTACCCACCTTGCGATGTGCCAGGTATGGTGGTGGGGCTTGGAGACAGGCTCTCAGCTCACGAGTGGCGTGACGTTGCTACCATTCTGTGTTCAGCATCTGAGTCTAGCTGGCTAGCCTAGCTGGGATGCACGCTGGGCTGCTGAGCTCATTGAGGCCATGAGCCCGGTCCCCTGCTTTTCCTCTTGGTCATAGGTAGCTTACGTAATCCAGATTCCAGGTGGTGGGAGAGGAAGTGTAGGGAGATGCGGATAAGGCTGGCCTTTGCTGGGAAATCCCTCTAGGAGGCATCCAGTTATTACTACTCACCTGACATTTTCACATTTGACTGGTGCCTTTATTGGCTGAGGCAGGAGGGACTGTGGAGCTTGGGGGACTATTCATGTGTGACTTGAAGCCCCGCACAGTGTTTCAGACTGAAGCTGAACAGGGACGTTACTGGGGACACAGCAGGATGTTGGGGGATGGCAGTGAGAATCCCAGTGTTGCCAACTGTTATTTTTTAACTGTGCTCAGATCTTCATCTGCTGGGAACCTCATTCCCACAACTACACACACTCATCAGACAGGCAAGATTCTCAGTCCCCTGACTCCCCCACCGTATAGTCCGCATTCTAAAGGGTTTTGATTCATGTAAGCTGATGATAGATGTTGTTAAAGTTTAAGCTAAATTCTCATGTGAAATTGAGGATAATTAAAACCCAAAGGCAGCCTTTGTTTCATGCCTGTAAAAAAGTGTCTCATTTAAAGTAGATGAAGAGGAAGAGGAGGAGGAAGAGGAGGAGGATGAACCTGAGGTTCCTGCTGGCCCCCGTCCTCGCAGAATCTCGGAGTTGAACATGAAAGAGAAAATCGTCCCCATTCCTGAAGGGAGCGCTTTCTTCATTCTTAGCAAGACCAACCCGTAAATACCCTCTTTCTGTTCACATCACTGCTGTACCTCCTCCGTGACTGTACGGGTTTCACGAGGGTGGCTGGCAATGGGGGGGTGGCTGGGGATGGGGCAGCCCCCTTCTGCACCTGACATTAGTGCGCCCCCTCCCCCCAGCCCCATCACCTCTGCGGCCCCTGCCTTGCCTTTGTCTTCTGCTCATCTCTTCCTAGCCTTTCTGTCCTGGATGTAGGGGCTGCAGGGGTGTGGCCGGGTTCGGGGAGGAGCCCGAACTCCACATTCCCCTCCCCTTAACCCCTGCCCTGGGGTCAGCAGTGGTGAAAAATAGCTGCTGCTCTGTCAGGGCCCATGGCTCTGGGGTTCCATGGATGGTCACTGGTGAAGTGTTTCCCATCCAGAGGACCCTTTCTTCACAAGTGGGTCTTCTGCTAAGATGCTTTGGGGGGACAAGAATTTTGTGACCGACTTCTGCCTGGCATCTTCATCTCGAGAGCTATTAGGGTTGATGACTTTTCCCTGTTGAGTCTTACGGCAATAAATAATATGCTCAATGATATTTTATTGGTTGAGCTAGTCAATTCGGCTTGATGATATCCTGCTTAAAATAGCATTTCTCATGTTAAAATGAGAAGGTACTCACCAGGAGCATGGCAATTACTCACAAGTACTGTAAAAGGAAGACACTTATTTACTAGCTGGTTTCTAGGTTTTAAATCATCTGGGATAGAGTGAAATGCCAGAGGGAATGAATAACTCCTGGAGGAGAGGTTTCCAGAATTGCAGAAGCCGTTCTTGGCCGCCAGAGAGGAGCTCTGCGTGATTCAAGGCCCCAGGGAGGCGCAGGCGGGAAGCAAGGCTAGCTGCGTCTTTAGAGAATCGAAGATTTGATGACAGTTTGTGCGGCTCGTCACTGTTGCGAGTTTGGATGCTCCTTTAAAAAAGAGAAAGTTATTCAGCCGATGTTATTGACTCCTACAGCTCACTGTGTCTACTGTACTGAAGGAATGGATCGATTTCCCCCCAGAGGTGTGAGCACTCCTGCCCTCAGCCCTGGAAGGCCTTCCCCAGACTCAGCTGCTCTCAGCTTGCAAGCCTTCCAGGGGGCACACCTCAGCCTTAAGCAGCCCCAAAAGGGAGGATTTGAAGCAAGGAGTCACTTTCCTGTAAAGTTGACTCTGGTTTTGAAAGTGAAAAAAATCTTTTCAAAGGAAAGCCTGCATGTGTTCTGTAGGCCAAAAAAAAAAAAAAAAAAACAATCAAAAAAACAAAACTTTGAAACCTAAAGTCCAATATTGAGGTTAAGGGTAGACTGGCACTAAGTAGCCCCCAGGAATCAGGGGCAACAGGAGAGGCTCCGATGGCTCACGGAGCCATCCTGAGGGCTGGCCCAAGTGCTGCCCTGCCCAGCTTCACAGGACTGCAGGATTTTACCACACGGTACAGCAAGATCCTCATGAGATCTTGTGTGATGAGGTAACTCTTACTTCACTTTCTCAGGAGTGCTCATTATAGATCAGCTCCAAAAAAATTAATAGTAATATGGTGCTATGACCAAATCTCCACATAACTGGACATTCACCAAGCCTTCCTCACTGCAGTCATATTTCATAAGCCTAGCTGCGGTGCAGGAAGGGGACAGCTCCCATGCTTTGTGAGCTGCTGCAGTGATGAGCTCTGACCTCAGTCTCCTTTCCAGGTCAAGAAAGTAAGCACTGGGCTTCCTGTTATAGTGGGAAATGTCACAGTCAGCCCTGGGTTGGAAATCTGCCCCTGGTCCTTACCAAGAAAGTTCTCTCATGTGGTTAAGCTTCCGTTTCTTCTCCTTTAGACGGGTGATAATCCCCGCACTTAAAGACACAGTGAATGGTGTCTGTGGCACACACAGACCTGTGGCACTGAGGGCCCTCAGAGCTTGCTGTCCATGGGTTTTGAGAGGCTGACAGATAGGTGGTTCTGGTTTGCTGGGTGGGGCATGGGTGGCACAGCCAATAGCTCTCCTTGGCCTGACCTGTCCCAGCATACTGCAGGCACTGCCTGGGGCTGTGTCCATGTGCTGGTGTTCCCCACAGGATCCGTGTGGGCTGCCACAAGCTCATCAACCACCACGTCTTCACCAACCTCATCCTTGTCTTCATCATGCTGAGCAGTGCATCCCTTGCTGCCGAGGACCCCATCCGCAGCCATTCCTTCCGGAACATTGTAAGCCACTGAGTGAGGACAGGAGGGTGGGGCTCCCTTGGGGTAAGTGCTGGCTCCTCGTTATCCAGGCAGGACCTCCAGAGGCCCCAGAGGCCAAAAGCCAGAGTAGACATCTCATTTACCTGTAGGCATTTTACGTTTCAGGCTTATAAATACCCTCAGGGTTTTGTTTCACTGGAACAAACCTTTCCTGAATCACATATTTTAAACTTCATTTTAAATGCTCTGCAGTAACTTACGGTACATTCAGGGACACGACTTCCCTTACTCTTCATTCCTTGCTGCCAACATTTTGGTCGCTCTTTTCTCCCCTGGTCAGATTCTGACCCATACCCATTTTGAGATTTCTGCCTAGTGGAAGGACCCAGCAGGACAGAAAGTAAAACTGAAACCAGGTATGATTTAAACCTAGGAGCTCTTTCTTACGTTTGAGGGGAAGACTTCTATTCCATATGGATGGAAATTTGCAAAGCTACCTGATTCTGCAGCTAGGAAAAATACAAGTTAGGGAGATGATGGGATGTGGAGCTGAGTGGTCCCGTAGAGAGGAAGAATTCTGTTTGTCGGGGCAGGAGGTAGTTTAATGAAGAAAATAGTATTTTCTTCATTAGAGGGTTGTTTTCTGTTAAGTAGTTTCATAGCGTAGGGTGGCCCCTTGCACGGCGTCCATGATGGACAGAATGGCACTCAGACCAGTTCTTGCCTGAGACGTTCCATTTTAGCAGGTCGGCTGATTCAGCACTGAGAACAGTCCCAAAGCAGGGCGACTTTGGAAGACCAGTGGCCTGTTGCCCCTTGGCCCTGACATTGTAGTGCAGTTTCAGGTGGTACTAAGAAGCCCTCTCAAGAGCGGGCAGCCCAGCAGTGGGCGAGGCCTTCAGGTGTTGCGGCCTTGCCTTGGTGTTTCCTCCGTCTGCTTGGAGATTTTGGGGATGTAAGGATTAAGACAAGTCACCAGATCAATGCCAGAGGATCTCAGCTGTGACAACCCAACCCTTGTGCTGTGTCTTTCCGTTTCCAGCCTCCGGGTTTGAAGCCTGGCAAGCCCAACCCATCAGACTTACAAAACACACACTCTGACATGAAGATAAAGAACTTTCCTCTAAGGCACATGCTGGTGTTGACGTAAAGGCGCAGGCCCTAAGCCTGTCTTAATCTCTGTATTCAAATGGAACAAAGACCCCGCTGTCGTTGGGTCCCATCATAAAAATGAGACACAAGGGAAAAATACCACCACATGACAGATGAGGTCAAGAGCTAGTCGAGAACACAGATTGACAAAGACTTAACTTTCACTGGGCCCTCACATTCTTATTTGTTATTGTAATTACTTCCCCATGAGTGTATTCTCCTGCTGCTTCCCCAAGAATGTCACTACATGTATGTGTATTGCTCTTAAAATACTGCTGTTTATTTTATTGCGGTAAGAACACTTAACATGAGATCTACTCTTTTAACAAATATTTAGGTGTGCAGCACAGCGTTCATAGTGATGGGCACTATGTTACACAGCACATCTCCAGAACTTAGTCGTTTTGTATGACGGAAAGTGTACACCCGTTAAGAACTCCCCATTTTCCCCTCCCCTAGCCTCTGGCCACCTCCACACCACTTTCTAGCTGTGGGCTTTTGACTGTTTTAGAGGTCTCATTTAATTGCAATCTTGCACTATATATTTTTTAACCTTAGCTGAATTATTAGTGAAAGGGAGAATGGAGGCTGCATGACTCTCAGAGCTTTGGCCCCCGGCATCTGGCTGAGCTGTCGGCTTTGGGCAGCAGCGTCTTTCATGACCACACAGGTACTTTCAACAGTGACAGTCTTGCTGTGACCGTGGAGAAGATGACGAGGGGCCAGAGGCCTGTAGTATACGGGAAATGCTGTGCATTGCCTGGCCGGACACACAGATACACAGAGAGGATCCAGCAAAATCTATAAATTAAAAAATGGGAGCAGTTCGAATAATGAATACCCTCAGAAAAGAGAACTAAACTTACGTTGAGGAGAGGTAGCCTCTGAAGCAGAGGTCTTCATCAGCGGGGCCTGTGGCTCTTGACCAGCAGTGCACAGGCCTAGCTCCTTGCACGGCAAAGAAAGGTGATGCATGACTGGCTTCGCGGCCTGAGCAGGCATCCCCAGCCCCTTCCCAGGACCCTCATCTGTTAAATGAAAGGGGTGGCTCGGATGGTTACCAGAGTCCCTTGCAGCTCTGATCCCTTCAGTTCTTTCAAAGCACAGAACACCACTTTTACGGCAATAAGTAGCCGAGATGCCTTCTTCTGCAGAAAGACTCAAGCGCCTTCCTCGTGGCTGAGGTTCCCTGTGAGCAGCCGTAGTCACATGGCAGTCAGACTTCTTGCTGCAGCCTGCCAGCCCCACTCCTGCCCCCATGGCTCTGAGTAAAGACAGAGACCCCAGAGGGGCAAGCAGGACTTGGTTGGTTGGGGAATAGACAGTATTTTCAAGAATACTGACAAAGGATAATTCAAATACCAGGTCATCTGTTCTTTGAGGGGGCCCAGTGAGGTTAAAAAAAACAGTATTGGGAGAGAGCAGCATTAGATGCAGAGAAAGGTGATTAGTGAAACTATTCCTGAGGAATTACCTCGCCCCACACATCGGTGGGGAGAGGGTATTGACTCCCTGATTATATGGGCTGGAATTGAAAGGAACCTAAGGAAGCTTCTGGCCCCGTTTAATGGCCCTTACGTCATTATTTACATTTCTCCACCAATCTACAGCTCAGCTGGATGGCAGCATATTTCATTCAGCCAAAAATGCAGTTAAAAATGCAAAATGTGTGTAAGACTAATTTATCTGCTGCCACAAGTAATTTGTCAATGCAGTGCTGTGATGGGAAAAGGTTATCAATAAAGCACTTTTAGAAATGAGTCTCTGTCTGAGACGTGAGACTGAGGAGTGAGTTAGCTTGAGTGGTTAAAGCAGGTAAGTATTTCCAGGTGCTCTACGTTGGTCATAAAGAAGAGCTGTCATTGACCCAAGTGAGGCATTATGAGCATCTCTGCACCTACCCCCAGAGTGGCAGGCTTATCCAGGGAGGGTCTCTGCCTGCGTGTGGGAGTCTACCCGTGGGTGTGTGGCCGTTGTCCAGATGCCTTTTTCTCATTTCCTTGTTGTACCTTTCAGATACTGGGTTACTTTGACTATGTTTTCACAGCCATCTTTACTATTGAAATCCTGTTAAAGGTAATGACCTTTTCATTGATCTTCATACTCTAACGCTGCTGTAGCAATAATAGTTTCAATTCTTTGTTTACTTTCCAGATACTAGGTTATGCAGATTATGTCTCCACTGGTATTTTTGCATGTGATGAGATTGTTTTGAAGGTAGCAGGTTCCACGGCCTTGTGTTTAAGGGGCCTTCTCCTGCATGAGATCCAGCAAAGCAGCATGAAGCGCTTTTGATTATTTTTATTCTTTGTTCTTTGTGACCAAGTTTATACTTTTTGTTTTTTAACCAGAGGATTTTTACTGAAACTTTTCAACTTGTTTCCACTCTTTCTTTTTAGCCTTTGATGCATGTAGGAGTTTCTTTGGCTCTATAATAGTGATTGGAAATTATGTTTTGCTCTTTTTTTTTATGTCCTCTGAAATATGTCAACTGATAACAGATACATCACTACCTGTGAACTTTCTTCAACCCTTCCTGACATCAAAGTCAGAGGAAAAGCATTCATCCGATGTAGGGAATGGATCTCTTCCTATTTCTTTGATTGAATTATATTTCAGTGGCCTAAAATAAGAACAGCACTATTTTCTTGCAACAGGGTTTGCAAGATAGCTTGGATCTTTTTGTGTTATTTTATATTTATTTTAAAGAATGGGCTCACATTTACACAAAAAGAGAACCTTTTGGACAGGGCGCCCTAATGTACGACCCATGCGTGAGCTGACAGGAAC